>CM034303.1:24546667-24739722 GCA_019925795.1 Dendrobium chrysotoxum
CTTACTTGGATCACTCATTGCTTACGAGCAAGGGGTGAACTAAAGACAACTTGATGTAGGTGAACGAAAGAAGGTGAAGACAGTGGCACTAAAGGCCAAAGATTCAGATGATAGCACTTCCGAGTCTGATAGCGATGATGTTGCCTTGATCATAAGGCAGTTCAAGAGCTTTCTAAGGAAGAAGAATAAGAATTTTCATAAGTGGAACAAAGGTAAGACCAGTAGAAATTTTAAAGGTTCAACTGAATCTGTTTGTTTTGAATGCAGGAAGCCTGGACACATAAAGGCGGATTATCCTACAATCAAGGCTCACCCAAGCAAGGAGAAGGGTGAGGAGAAACAAAAGTTCAAAAAGGACAAGAAGCAGATACAAAAGGCATTCTGGGCAGACTCTGCATCTGACTCCTCTGAGACTGAAGCTGAAGAGGAGGACACAAACTTGTGTCTTATGGCTGAAGATCACCCTGGTCAGTTAGACCAGGAAGAGGTATGTGAGCTTACTTACGATCAATTATTTGAAGTATCTGAAAAAATTCATGCATCGTATAGGAAGCTTAAGAAAACCCATGCTAGTTTGAAATTGGACTATTTGACTTTGCAAAAAGAGCATGATGTTCTGATTAAGGATCATTCCACTGTTGATAGCAATCACATGTCTTTGCTTGATGAGTTTGATGAATTAAATACAAAAAATTCTGATTTAGTTACTTTGCATGATTCATTGAAAACCACTCATGTTGATTTGGAGAGAGCTTTCAAAGAACTGGATACTATGGCATGTGAAGTAGAAAGTGGCAATGGTGCTTTAAAATTTAAAATTGCCAGTTTAAAGAAAGAGAATGAATTCTTAAAAGTGAAAATTACTGCTTTTGAAAAGAATAAAAGACCACCTACTTTTGAACAGTTTTATGCACCGCCACTTTTTGAAAAATCTGTTGCAAGTTCATCAAAGTATGTTTCATACACCTCTAGGAAGAGGCACTATCACTCACGACGTTTAGTTAATCCTTTTCCTGGTGTTAGATGTTTTCATGTGGCATGTTAGGACACAATTCTCACACCTGCACTGTTCACCGTAGTACACATTGGGTGTGGAGGCCCAAACTGCTTGTTTCACAACACAGCACGCATGTATTGCATTCTTATTTTCATAAGAAGGAACCCAAACCTGTTTAGGTTTCTAAGACTGACGTTTGATGATTTTGTAGGTGTGCTCTCACACAAGACCTCGTGAGAGCATGTGGTACCTAGACAGCGGATGTTCTAGACATATGACTAGAGATGCAAATCAGTTCATTTCGCTGGAGGCCAGAGCTGGAGGCAAGGTTACACTTGGAGACAACACCACCAGGAAGGTGGTAGGTTCAGGTATAATTGGTGATTCAAAGAATTTTATGATTGACAATATTTTATTTGTAGATGGACTGAAACATAATTTGTTGAGCATCAGTCAACTTTGTGACAAAGGATACAATATCAAATTCCTGCCCATTGGTTGCATTTTAAGCTTAAATGATAAAGTTGTTTTGCAGGGGCAAAGGATCAACAACATCTACAAGCTGGATGTAAGTTGCATTAAATATGAGAATTCAATTTGCTTAAAATATGCTGCTGATGAGTCTTGGTTATGGCATAGGAGATTGTGTCATGCCAGTATGAAAACTCTTAGGAGAGTCACCCAAAAGGACTTAGTTAGAGGTGTTCCCAAGCTTAAGTTCACTAAGGATCACCTGTGTGATGCCTGTCAGTTCGGGAAGCAAGTCCAGTCCTCCTTTCACTCTGTTAAGGATATTAGGACCTCTAGACCTTTAGAAGTTCTTCACAGGGACCTTTTTGGACCCATTAGCACTGCCAGCTTAGGGGGGAGAGTCTATGGTTTTGTGATTATAGATGATTATTCGAGGTTCACTTGGGTGAAGTTTTTGTCACATAAATCTGAGTCATTTGATGAGTTTAGATCTTTCTCTACTTGGATTCATAAGAAGTTAGGATGTGAGATTATTACCATCCATAGTGATCACGGAGGGGAATTTGAAAATGAAAAATTTTGAAGTTTTTGTGAGGAGCAAGGGATTAGTCATAATTTTTCAGCTCCTAGGACCCCTCAGCAGGACCTTAGTGGAAGCAGCTAGAGCCATGCTTACCGAGTATTCACTTCCAAAATACTTTTAGGCTAAAGCGGTGAACACTGCCTGTTATGTGCTGAATTGGGTGAATGTGAGAGTCAAACTAAACAAGACATCTTATGAGATCATTAAGGGTAGAACTCCAAATCTGTCCCACCTCCATGTCTTTGGCTGTAAGGTTTTCATTCTGAACAATGGGAAGTCACCCTTAGGAAAATTTGACCCCAAATCTGATGAAGGAGTGTTCTTAGGATATTCAAGTGTGAGGAAATCCTTTAGGGAGTTCAATAAGAGGACTTTGGTGGTGGAAGAAACAACCCATGTAGTGTTTGATTAATCTGATCCTAAGGAGTCTAGATCTGAAGTAGAAGATATAGAGATTGTTGAGGTTACCCAAGGGTTGTAAATACAAATCTGGAGGAAAGGGTAGAACCTCAAACCACTTTGCCTAGAGATTGGAGATACTCTTCGAGTCATCCTAAAGAACTGATTTTAGGAGACCCTTCTGAAGGTGTTAGAACTAGGCATGGACTTAGGAAGGAAGTAAACCATTCTGCCTTTATTTCAATGACTGAACCCACCAACATCAATCAAGCCTTATCGGATGAGTTTTAGATTTTAGCTATGCAGGAAGAATTGAATCAATTTGTAAGGAATGATGTTTGGGAGTTAGTAGAAAGACCTAGAAATCAAAGTAATGTGGGAACCAAGTGTGTCTTTAAGAATAAGATGAATGATTCTGGTGTGGTGGTTAGGAATAAGGAAAGATTGGTGGCTAAGGGGTATAATCAGATAGAAGGGATTGATTTTGAGGAGACTTTTGCCCCTGTAGCTAAATTGGAAGCCATTAGGGTGCTACTAGCCTTTGCCTGTTATAAGAGATTTAAGCTGTTTCAAATGGATGTCAAGAGTGCCTTTTTGAATGGGGTGATAAAAGAGGACATTTTTGTATAACAACCCCCAGGTTTTGAGAGTTCCCAATATCCAAATCATGTTTATAAATTAAAAAGGCCTTATATGGATTGAAACAGGCATCCAGCGCTTGGTATGAGAGGCTTAGCACATTCCTATTAGAAAGAGAGTTTGTTAAGGGGAGCGTAGACAACACCCTTTTTCTGAGAAGATTAGGAGATGACTTACTCATTATCCAGATTTATGTTGATGATATAATTTTTGGATCTTCTGATAAGTACTTATGTGATGAGTTTTCTAAAATAATGAGTAAGGAGTTTGAGATGAGTATGATGGGAGAATTATCCTACTTTTTGGGGTTTAGCATAAGGTAATCGGATGATGGAACCTTTCTCAATCAGTCTAAATTCACTAAGGACATTTTGAAGAAATATGAAATGCACAAAGCCAAGCCAATCAATACTCCCATGAGCTCCTATGTTCAGTTAGATAAGGATTCAAGTGGAAAATATGTTGATCAGAAGAAGTATAGAGGAATAATAGGATCACTGCTTTACCTGACTACTAGCCGACCTGATATCATGTTTAGTGTCTGTCTTTGTGCTAGGTTTCAGGCTGATCCTAAAGAGTCCCGCCTGACTGCTATTAAGAGAATTCTTAGATATCTTTTAGGGACCCCAAACCTAGGAATCTAGTACCCTAGGCACAACACTTCTTTTGAGATCATTGGATATTCTGATTCTGACTTTGCGGGGAGTAGAGTGGATAGAGAGAGCACTTCTGGAATTTGTCATTTTATAGCACAGTCTCTAGTCTCCAGGTCCAGTAGAAAATAGAACTCAGTTGCACTTTCCACTGCTGAAGCTGAGTACATTGTCTTAGGGAGTTGTGTGGCCCAAGTTCTTTGGTTAAAGCAACAAGTTTTGGATTTAGGTTTACTTGTTGGCATAATTTCTGTTCTGTGTGATAATACTAGTGCCATCTGCATCTCTAAGAATCCAATCCAACATTCTATGACTAAACACATTGACATAAGCCATTACTTCACTAGGGACCGTGTTACAAAAGGGGACATTGAGCTACATCATGTAGCAACGAAAAATCAGCTGGCTGACATATTCACTAAACCACTGGCCTTTGACTCATTCAGTATTTTGAGAACCAGATTATAAGTAATTAATATAAATGCTTGGTTCTGATGACTGCTAATTTCTGATTATTCTGATTGTTATTCTGTTTTCTGTTAGTTAGTTTTTTGTTTTGATTTGATTATTTGCTTTCAGTAGGTTTTATTTCTTTTGCTGATTTCTGTGTTAGCCTTGTTGTTAGTTTGATTGGAATATTTACTTCAATGTGATTTTCTATCTATTTAATTCACTGGTTTATCTCTTGCACTTACTGTTTTAGGCTTTTCAAAGTCTGATCACTGCTCACTACTTCTGATAATCTGAATTTCTGCTGGGAGTTTTACCTTATTTTTGTTTGGAAGCTGGTAAGTAGTGATTGACTCCACTGTATCTGTTAAAGGGAAGAAACATAGATGATTGTTTCTCTTCCTCTAACTCCTTTGCTGGTGTATTGTTTCTTTTGGATAAAACTTCTTCTTCAAAATTAAAATTTTAGTTTTTGAAATAGAAATTTATTTTATCTTCTTACAGTAATCTACCTCATTTCGATAGTGTTTTCAAAGTCTTGAGTCATTATTTTAATTTTCTAAACCAAGTGATTGCACTTATCATATGACGTCTGGGTTTTGTTTTGTGAATTACTCTTCCTTATCATGGAGAGCATCTCCTATATCAAGAAGGTAATTTCAAAGCTGAGACTATTTAACGATTATGAAAAGAGGAAAGCTTATAAAAGATGCGCAGTGCGCCAAATCAATTGAAAAAGAGGCACAAAATGAGCCCAAAGCTGAAAAGATGCGAAATGTCGTCAACTAAAAGATACACAAAGTGGATCAGAAATGAAAAGATGCGCAAAGCGCCAAATAAATTGAAAAAGAGGCATAAAATGAGCCCAACCAAGCTTTCTTTCCTTTCAGATCGTTAAAGGTCTTAGAAAAATCCGTACGCCACTTAATACTTTCAAAAGCTTGTGTTTGAAAACCCTGATTTTTGATTTTTTACTTTGTCACACTATTATATCAGATATTTTCCTGGAAAGAGGCTTGAAAGGATCTCTTTTCGAATCTAATTTCTTTTCTTCTGAATTGGATGTTTGTTTTAAAAGATATTTGCATCGATAAGGTGCACGAGGTGGGAGTTACGAAAGTCAATTTTTCCAACTTTTTTTGGATTTCGGCGCTGTCAATCGTCTTCTTATTGGTTTTTGGATCTAAAATCAAGAAAAAATTATGATTTACTCGAGCAACTTGATCAACAAAAAAAAAATCCTTTTATGTGTTGTTGCTGTGAGTTTTATTCGTTTTTGTTTTGGTTTAATTTCATGATTATATTTTTGGGATCCTGATCTGTCACCTCCATCCTCCATCTTTTTCTACTTTGTAGTTGTTTTCTTTTATGTTTTGTACTTAGATTTTCGTGTTCTGTTTTACCCTCCTCCTTTTTGTGATGTCAAAAGGGGGAGTTAGTTGTAGTCGTTTCAGTTTTTGTTATGTTATGTTTTTTGTATTGATTTAGTTGTTAAATGAAAATTTGAAAAAAAAAATATTTGTTTTTCGATCTCCGAGTTATCCTTATTTTCAAACTACTGTACAATTATTTTCCATCATCAAAAAGGGGGAGATTGTTACAAATCTAGTTTTGATGATGACAAATATGTTTCCAGTGTGTTTTGCTTGGCTAACCCGTTTCAGGCACAGAAGATCACGAGCAAATCAAGCCAACTTAAGATCGGGTCCAAGTGTGTCCAATGTATGGTTTTTCTTTTTATTGAGTCAATTGTAATGTAACTGATCCCCTAGCTAAGTAATCTTGAACACACACACTCAGGGGGAGACCTTGAGTGAGTTAGAGTTTCTGTTTATTTTTTGTTCAGATCGTCCTGGACGATATTCACATCGTCCTGGACGATCCAGTAAAAACAGAAACCCTAATTACGTCGACCAAGTTAAAAGGGTCTGATTAAGCAGATCGTCCTGGACGATATTGGGATCGTACAGGACGATATGCTCAAATAAAAAATTCTCAGCCGCTAGATCAAGTTAGGCAAGTTTTATTTTAAGTTATTTGGTCTTGTAATTAAGGAAAGCAATTAATATTCAATTTATACGATCATATCATCCTGGACGATCGCAGGATCGTCCCGGACGATCATGATCGTCTAGTGCATTTCAGCTGTATGTCCCGAACTGTGTTCAAGACGATTTGGGCACTTTTTGAACTAATCGTACTGGACGATGTCCCTATTGTCCTGGACGATTAAGTCATTTTTTGGTCGTCCAATATAGATTTCTCTGGACAACCCAAACTGTCTTTTGGACGATATTCCATGATTTACACTATTCGTCTCGGACGATCACAGGATCATACGGGACGATATGATAAATTTTCTCTACTGATCGTCCAGAAGAGCCAGATCGTCTAGGCTGAAATAGCTGAATTTGAACTCATCGTACAGGACGATCTTGGCCGACCAGTTGAGATTTAGGGCAAATTTTAAGCCCTCCTGTAAAAGAAATTTTTCTTGAAACAAGAAAAATCTTTTGCCACCTTCCTTCCGAGAGAAACCCTAGAGAGAGAGAGAGTTGGAAGAGAGAGAGAGGATCTTATGAGGGGAAGTTAGTGAGGGATTCACTAAGGTTACTCCAAGCCCGGATCAGAGTCATCTTCTCCGCTCATCGTCTTTCGTGGGAGGATCATTCGCAAGAAGATCCGGGGTTCTCTGCCCGCTTCAGGTGGAAGCAAAAGGAGTTCGAAGGTTCTCTGCCTGCTTCAGGAGGAAGCGAAAGGAGGTCGGGTTCTCTGCCTCACCGTGTGGTGAAAGGAGGTTTTGTACAGGCTTCTCCACCTTGCTGTGGGAGCAAAAGGAGAGACACTTTTTGTTTAGTGCAATACCCGGAGGGGAGGCTCCGGGGAGTGGACGTAGGTCAAGTTGACCGAACCACTATAAAATCTGGTTTGCTTTTCTAATTCTGTTCTGCACTTTACTTTTCTATTGTTAACTGCGTGGGTGAATATCTGAGATTGATCTTTTCTTTCTTGTTTACTAGTTTTCGCTGCTAAGTATCGAAAAGATTTTTCATTATTATCGTGAAATTTTTAAATAACCAATTCACCCCCCTCCCTCTTGGTTAGCCTCGGGACTAGTTCACTAGGGCTTAACATCCCCTTCGAACTTTCACCCTAAACCCTAAACCCTAAACCATAAAAAAAACCCCAAACCCTAAAAAATGTAAACCCTAAACCCTAAGCCCTAAACACTATACCATATACCCTAAACCCTAAACCTTAAATTTTAAACCCTAAATCCCTAAAAATCCTAAACCCTAAACCCTAAACCGTAAACCCTAAACCCTAAATCCTGAAAACCCTAAACCCTAAAACCTAAAACCCTAAACCGTAAACCCTAAACCCTAAAAAATACCCTAAACCCTAAAAACCTTGAACCCTAAACTCTAAACCCTTAACCCTAAAAAAACCCTAAACCCTAAAAATCTTAAGCCCTCAACTCTAAACCCTAAACCATTAAACCCTAAACCCATAAAAAAAACACCTAAACACAAAACCCTAAAAAAAATCTAAAACCTAAATCCCAAAACAGTAAACCCTAAACTCTAAACCCTAAACCGTAAACTATAAAACCTTAAACCTTAAAACTCTAAAAAAAACTCTAAACCCTAAACCCAAAAAAAACACAAACTCTTAAAACCCTAAAACCCTAAAAAACCCAAAACCCTAAACCCTAAAACCCTAAACCCTAAGCCCTAAAAACCGTCAAAAAAGAAAAACCTTAAAAACCCATAAAAACCCTAAACCCTAAACCTTAAACGTTAAACACTAAAAAAAACTCTAAACCCTAAAAACCTTAAACCCTAAACCCTAAACCCTAAACCTGAAACCCTAGAACCCTAAAACCTAAATCCCTAAAAAAAAACCCTAAACCCTTAAACCCTAAAGCCCTAAAAAATCCTAAACCTTAAACCCTCAACCGTAAATCCTAAACCCTAAACCTTAAACACTAAACTCTACACCCTAAACCCTAAACCCTAAACCCTAAATCCCTCAAAATCCTAAACCCTAAACCCTAAATCCTAAACCATAAAAACCCTAAAATATTAACCCTAACACCCTAAACCCTAAACCCTAAACCCTTAACCCTTAACCCTAAAAAAACCTAAACCCTAAAAACATTACACCCTAAACTCTAAACCCTAAACCGTAAAACCCTAAACCCTAAAACCGTTAAAAAAACACCTAAACCCAAAACCCTAAGAAAACCCTAAAACCTAAAACCCTAAACCCTAAACCCTAAACTCTAAACCCGAAATACTAAACCCTAAACTGTAAAACCTTAAACCTTAAAACTCTATAAAAAACTCTAAACCCTAAACCCAAAAAAAAACACAAAATCCTAAAACCCTAAAACCCTAAAAAACCCAAAACCCTAAGCCCTAAAACCCTAAACCCTAAGCCCTAAAATCCGTCAAAAAAGAAAAACCTTAAAAACCCATAAAAACCCTAAACCCTAAACCTTAAACGTTAAACACTAAAAAAAACTCTAAACCCTAAAAACCTTAAACCCTAAACCCTAAACCCTAAACCTGAAACCCTAGAACCCTAAAACCTAAATCCCTAAAAAAAAAACCCTAAACCCTTAAACCCTAAAGCCCTAAAAAATCCTAAACCTTAAACCCTCAACCGTAAATCCTAAACCCTAAGCCTTAAACACTAAACTCTACACCCTAAACCCTAAACCCTAAACCCTAAACCCTAAATCCCTCAAAATCCTAAACCCTAAACCCTAAATCCTAAACCATAAAAACCCTAAAATATTAACCCTAACACCCTAAACCCTAAACCCTTAACCCTAAAAAAACCTAAACCCTAAAAACATTACACCCTAAACTCAAAACCTTAAACCGTAAAACCCTAAACCCTAAAACCATTAAAAAAACACCTAAACCCAAAACCCTAAGAAAACCCTAAAACCTAAAACCCTAAACCCTAAACCCTAAACTCTAAACCCGAAACACTAAACCCTAAACTGTAAAACCTTAAACCTTAAAACTCTATAAAAAACTCTAAACCCTAAACCCAAAAAAAAAACACAAAATCCTAAAACCCTAAAACCCTAAACCTTAAACCCTAAGCCCTAAAAACCAACAAAAAAGAAAATCCTTAAAAGCCTAAATGCTAAACCCTCAACCCTAAACCCTAAAAATCCTAAAAAATCGTAAATAACCCTAAACCGTGAAACACTAAACCCTAAAACACTAAAAAAAACCCTAAACCCTAAAACCTAAAAAAATTCAAAACCCTAAAACCCTAAAAAAGCCTAAACCCTAAACCCTAAAAACCCTTAAAAAAGTAAAACCCTAAACTCTAAACCCTATACCACAAAAATCCTAAGAAACCCTAAAAAACCTAAAAGAAATCCTAAACCCTAAACCCTAAAATCCGTTTAAAAAAAACCATAAAACCTTAAACCCTAAACCTTAAAAACCCATAAAAACCCTAAACCCTAAACCGTAAACACTAAAAAAAACCCTAAACCCTCCCTAAGCCCTAAACGTCAAACCCTAAACCCTAAAACCTAAACCCTAAACCCTAAAACCCTTAACCCTAAAACCCTAAAAAAAAACACTAAACACTAAACCCTAAAAAACCCTAAACCCTAAAATCCTGAAACCCTATAAAATCCTAAATGCTAAACCCTAAAACCCTAACAACTAAGCCCTAAACCCTAAACCATAAACCCTAAACCCTAAAAAACCTAAACCCTAAACCCCACACCCTAAAACCCTAAACACTAAACCCTAAACCGTAAAAAAACCCTAAACCCTAAAAACCTTAAACCTAAACCCTAAATCCTATCCCTTAAAACCCTAAACCCTAAAACCCTATAAAAAACCCTAAACCCTAAACCATAAAAATCTTTAAAAAAAACTCGTAAAAACTTAAAACCTAAAACCTAAACCCTAAAAACCCTAAAAAATCCTAAACCCTAAACCTAAATACCCTAAAAAAAAACCCTAAACCCTAAACCCTAAAAACCTAGACCCTAAACCCTAAACCCTAAACCTTAAACCCTAAAAAAAAATGTAAACCATAAAAACCTTAAACCCTAAACCGTAAACCCTAAAAATCTTAAAATAAAACTCCTAAAACCCTAAACCCTAAACCCTAAACCCTAAAAACCGTAAAAAATCCTAAACCCTAAACCTTAAACCCTAAATACCCTAAATAAAATAAAAATCGTAAAACCTTAAACCCTAAACCCTAAAGTCTAAAAACCCTAAAAAACCCTAAACCCTAAAAAACACTAAATGCTAAACTCTAAACCCCAAAACCCCTAAAACCATAAACCCTAAACCATAAAAACCCTAAAAAACCTTAAACCCTCAACCTTAAACCCTAATAACCTTAAACCCTAAACCCTAAACCCTAAGGCCTAAAACCCTAAACCCAAAATCCCTAAAAAAAACTCTAAACCCTAAAAACCCTAACCCATAAACCTTAAACCCCAAAAAAACTCTAATCCCTAAAACCCTAAAACCCTAAAAAATCATAAACCCTAAACCCTAAAACCCTAAGCACTAAACCCTAAGCCCTAGGTCCTTAACCCTAAATCCTAAATAACTAAAAATCCTAAACCCTAAACCCTAAACCCGAAACCCTAAATCCTAAACCCTAAAGCCTAAAGCCTAAACCCTAAACTCTAAAAACATTAAACCATAAACTCAAAACCCTAAACCCTAAACCCTAAATCCTAAAACCTTAAACCCAATCCCTAAACCCTAAAAAAAACCCTAAACCCTAAAAACCATAAACCGTAAACCCTAACCCCTAAATCGTAAAACCCTAAACCCTAAAACCCTAAAAAAACCCTAAACCTTAAAAACCTTAAAACCTAAACCTTAAGGCCTAAAACCCTAAACCCTAAATCCTAAACCCTAAAAACCATAAAAAATGCTAAAACGCTAAACCCTAAACCACAAAAACCCTAAAAAAACCCTAAAACTCTAAACCCTAAACCCTAGACCCTAAACCATAAACCCTATAAAACCTTAAACCCTAAAAACCCTAAACCCTAAACCCTAAACCGTAAAACCCTAAACCCTAAACCCTAAACCCTAAGCCGTAAACCCAAAACCCTAAAACCTAAACCATAAATCCTAAAAAAACCTTAAACCCTAAAAACCTTAAACCCTAAATTCTAAACCTTAAAACATAAACCCTAAACCCTAAACTCTAAACCCTAAGCCCTAAACCCAAAACCCTAAAACCTAAACCTTAAATCCTAAAAAAACCATAAACCCTAAAAACCTTAAACCCTAAATTCTAAACCTTAAACCCTAAGCCCTAAACCATAAATCCTAAACTCTAAACCGTAAAACCCTAAACCCTAAAACTTAAAAAAAAACCTAAACCCTAAAAAAATTGTAAACCCAAAAAGCCTAAACCCAAAAACCCTAAAAAACATTAAAAACCCCTAAAAAACCCCCAAAAAACCATAAAATCCATAAACCCTAAAAGCCTTAAACCTGAAACGCTAAACCCTAAACTTTAAAACCCTAAACCCAAAAACCCCAAAAAAAAATCCTAAACCCTAAACACTGAAACCCTAAACCGTAAACCTCAAACACTTAGAACCATAAAAAAATACCCTAAAACTCTAAACTCTAAACCCTAAAAACCCTAAAAAATCCTAAAGAATCCTAAACCCTAAACCCTAAACCCTAAACCCTAAAAACCCTAAAAAGTCATAAAAAACCCTAAACCCTTAACCCTAAAAACCCTAAAGACCTAAAAAAACCCTAAACCCTAAAAAGCCCCTAAACCCTATAACCCTAAAATCCTAAAAAACCCGACACCATCAACCCCCAACCCTAAACCCTAACAACCGAAAAAAAAAACTCTAAAACCCTAAACCCTAAACCCCAAAAACCTTAAAAAAACCCTAAACTCTAAACCCTAAAAACCCTAAAAAAAAATGATAAAACTTTAAACCCTAAACACTAAAAACACTAAAAAATATTAATCCATAAACCCAAAACCCAAAAAACTATATACCCTAAACCCTAAAAACCTAGACCCTAAACCCTAAACCCTAAACCTTAAACCCTAAAAAAAAATGTAAACCATAAAAACCTTAAACCCTAAACCGTAAACCCTAAAAATCTTAAAAAAAAACTCCTAAAACCCTAAACTCTAAACCCTAAACCCTAAAAACCGTAAAAAACCCTAAACCCTAAACCTTAAACCCTAAATACCCTAAATAAAATAAAAACCCTAAAACCTTAAACCCTAAACCCTAAAGTCTAAAAACCCTAAAAAACCCTAAACCCTAAAAAACACTAAATGCTAAACTCTATACCCCAAAACCCCTAAAACCATCAACCCTAAACCATAAAAGCCCTAAAAAACCTTAAACCCTCAACCTTAAACCCTAATAACCTTAAACCCTAAACCCTAAACCCTAAGGCCTAAAACCCTAAACCCAAAATCCCTAAAAAAAACTCTAAACCCTAAAAACCCTAACCCATAAACCTTAAACCCCAAAAAAACTCTAATCCCTAAAACCCTAAAACCCTAAAAAATCATAAACCCTAAACCCTAAAACCCTAAGCACTAAACCCTAAGCCCTAGGTCCTTAACCCTAAATCCTAAATCACTAAAAATCCTAAACCCTAAACCCTAAACCCAAAACCCTAAATCCTAAACCCTAAAGCCTAAAGCCTAAACCCTAAACCCTAAAAACACTAAACCGTAAACTCAAAACCCTAAACCCTAAACCCTAAATCCTAAAACCTTAAACCCAATCCCTAAACCCTAAAAAAAACCCTAAACCCTAAAAACCATAAACCGTAAACCCTAAGCCCTAAATCGTAAAACCCTGAACCCTAAAACCCTAAAAAAACCCTAAACCTTAAAAACCTTAAAACCTAAACCTTAAGGCCTAAAACCCTAAACCCTAAATCCTAAACCCTAAAAACCATAAAAAATGCTAAAACGCTATACCCTAAACCACAAAAACCCTAAAAAAAACCCTAAAACTCTAAACCCTAAACCCTAGACCCTAAACCATAAACCCTATAAAACCTTAAACCCTAAAAACCCTAAACCCTAAACCCTAATCCCTAAACCGTAAAACCCTAAACCCTAACCCTAAACCCTAAGTCGTAAACCCAAAACCCTAAAACCTAAACCATAAATCCTAAAAAAACCCTAAACCCTAAAAACCTTAAACCCTAAATTCTAAACCTTAAACCATAAACCCTAAACCCTAAACTTTAAACCCTAAGCCCTAAACCCAAAACCCTAAAACCTAAACCTTAAATCCTAAAAAAACCGTAAACCCTAAAAACCTTAAACCCTAAATTCTAAACCTTAAACCCTAAGCCCTAAACCATAAACCCTAAACTCTAAACCGTAAAACCCTAAACCCTAAAACCTAAAAAAAAAACCTAAACCCTAAAAAAATTGTAAACCCAAAAGCCTAAACCCAAAAACCCTAAAAAACATTAAAAACCCCTAAAAAACCCCCAAAAAACCATAAAATCCATAAACCCTAAAAGCCTTAAACCTGAAACGCTAAACCCTAAACTTTAAAACCCTAAACCCAAAAACCCCAAAAAAAAATCCTAAACCCTAAACATTGAAACCCTAAACCGTAAACCTCAAACACTAAGAACCCTAAAAAAATACCCTAAAACCCTAAACTCTAAACCCTAAAAACCCTAAAAAATCCTAAAGAATCCTAAACCCTAAACCCTAAACCCTAAACCCTAAAAACCCTAAAAAGTCATAAAAAACCCTAAACCCTAAACCCTAAAAACCCTAAAGACCTAAAAAAACCCTAAACCCTAAAAAAACCCTAAACCCTATAACCCTAAAATCCTAAAAAACCCGACACGCTCAACCCCCAACCCTAAACCCTAATAACCTAAAAAAAAAACTCTAAAACCCTAAACCCTAAACCCTAAAAACCTTAAAAAAAACCCTAAACTCTAAACCCTAAAAACCCTAAAAAAAATGATAAAACTTTAAACCCTAAACACTAAAAACACTAAAAAATATTAAACCATAAACCCAAAACCCAAAAAACTATAAACCCTAAACCCTAAAAACCTAGACCCTAAACCCTAAACCCTAAACCTTAAACCCTAAAAAAAAATGTAAACCATAAAAACCTTAAACCCTAAACCCTAAACCCTAAAATCCTAAACCGTAAACCCTAAACCTTTTAAATCTTAAAAAAACCCTAATACCCTAAACCCTAAACCCTAAAACCGCCCCTAAACCCTAAACCCTAAAAACCCTAAAAAAAAACTCTAAAACCCTAAACCCTAAAACCTAAACCCTAAGAACCCTAAAAAACCATAAACCCTAAGAACCCTAAATCCTAAACCCTAGAACCCTAAACCCTAAACCCTAAACCCTAAACCAAAAAAAAACTCTAAGCCCTAGAAACCTTAAACCGTAAACCCTAAACCTTAAACTGAAAAACACTAAACCCTAAAACCCTTAAAAAAAACATAAACCCTTAATCCTAAAAAAACCCTAAACACTAAAATCCTAAAACCCTAAAAAACCCTAAACTCTAAACCCTAAAACCCTAAACCGTAAACCCAAAAAACCCTAAAAAAATCCTAAAACCTTAAACCCCAAAACTAAAACCCTAAAAAACCCTAAAAAATCCTAAACACTAAATCCTAAAAAAAAAAAACCCAAAAACCCTAAACCCTAAAAACCCTTAAAAAAACCCTAAAATCCAAAACCTAAAACCTAAACCTTAAAAACTCATAAAAATCCTAAACCCTTAACCCTAAACCTTAAACATTAAAAAAATATCCTAAACCCTAAAAACCTTAAACCCTAAACCCTAAACTTTAAACCCTAAACCCTAAACCCTAAACACTGAAAACCCTAAACCCTAAACCCAAAACCCTAAACCTTAAAAACCCTAAACCCAGAACCCTAAACCCTAAATCCTAAAACCCTAAACCCTAAACCCTAAACGTTAAACCCTAAAAAAAACCTTAAACTTAAAAACTTTAAACCCTAAACCCTAAACCCTAATCCCTAAAAAAAACCCTAAACCCTAAACCGTAAAAAAAGCCTAAACCCTAAAACTCTAAAACTCTAAAAAACCCTAAACCCTAAACCCTAAAACCCTAAACCGTAAGCGTTAAATCCCTAAAAACCCTAAACTTTAAAGTAAACCCTAATCCCAAAAATAAACCCTAAACCCTAAAAACTTTAAACCGTAAACCCTAAACCATAAACTATAAAACCCTAAACCCTTAAACCTTAAAAAAAATTATAAATCCTAAACCCTAAAAAAACCCTAAACCCTAAAACCCTAAAGCCCTAAAAAACCCTAAACCCTAAAACATAAATCCTAAACCCAAAACCCAAAACCCTAAACCCTAAAAACCCTAAAAAAAACACTAAAACCCTAAACCCTAAACTCTAAACCCTAAAAACCCTAAAAAAAACTAAACCCTAAACCCTAAAAACTCTTACAAAAAAACCCCAAAACTCTAAACCCTAAACTCTAAAAACCCTTAAAAAACTTTAAACGTTAAACCCTAAACCCTAAAAACCCTAAAAAAAACAACCCCAAAACCCTAAACAGTAAACCCTAGAAACCATAAAAAAATCCTAAACCCTAGAACCCCTTAACCATAAAACCCTTAAAAAACCCTACACCTTAAAAACCCTACCCCTAAACCCTAAACCCTAAAAAAACCCTAAACCCTGAAACTCTAACCACTAAACCCTAAAAAACCATAAACCCTAAAATCCTAACCACTAAACCCTAAACCCTAAATTCACCCTAAACCCTAAACTCTAAACCCTAAACCCTAAAACGGTAAAACCTAAACCCTAAACCCTAAACCCTAAACCCTAATCTCTAAACCTTAAAAACCATAAAAAAACCCTAATACCCTAAACCCTAAACCCTAAAATCGCCCCTAAACTCTAAACCCTAAAAACCCTAAAAGAAAAACTCTAAAACCCTAAAAGCTAAACCCTAAGTACCCTAAAAAATAATAAACCCTAAGAACCCTAAACGCTAAACCCTAAAACCCCAAACCCTAAACCCTAAAAAAAACTCTAAACCCTAGAAACCTTAAACCGTAAACCCTAAACCCTAAACCATAAATCGTAAAACCCTAAACCCTAAAACCCTTAAAAAAATCGTAAACCCTAAATCCTAAAAAAACCCTAAAAACTAAAATCCAAAAACCCTAAAAAACCCTAAATTCTAAACCCTAAAACCCTATACCCTAAACCGTAAAGCCTAAAAACCCAAAAAAAAATCCTAAAACCTTAAACCCTAAACCCAAAACCCTAAAAAACCCTAAAAAATTCCTAAACACTAAACCCTAAAAAAAAACCCAAAAACCCTAAACCCTAAAACCTAAACCTTAAAAACTCATAAAAATCCTTAACCCTAAACCCTAAACCCCAAACATTAAAAAAATATCCTAAACCCTAAAAACCTTAAACCCTAAACCCTAAACTTTAAACCCTAAACTCTAAACCCTAAACCCTAAACACTTAAAACCCAAAACTGAAAACCCTAAACCCTAAACCCAAAACCCTAAACCCTAAACCCTAAAAACACTAAACCCAAAACCTTAAACCGTAAATCCTAAAACCCTAAACCCTAAACCCTAAATGCTAAAAAAAACCTTAAACCTTAAACCTTAAACCTAAAAACTTTAAACCCTAAACCCTAAACACTAAACCCTAATCCCTAAAAAAAACCCTAAACCCTAAACCTTAAAAAAAGCCTAAACCCTAAAACTCTAAAACTTTAAAAAACCCTAAACCCTAAACCCTAAAACCCTAAACCCTAAGCCCTATATCCCTAAAAAGCCTAACCTTTAAAGTAAACCCTAAACCTAAAAATAAACCCTAAACCCTAAAAACTTTAAATCGTAAACCCTAAACCATAAACTGTAAAACCCTAAACCCTAAAACCCTTAAAAAAATTGTAAACTCTTAACCCTAAACCCTAAAACCCTAAAAAACCCTAAACCCTAAAACATAAATCCTAAACCCAAAACCCAAAACCCAAAACCCTAAACCCTAAATCCTAAACCCCAAAAACCATAAAGAAAACCCCTAAAACCTTAAACCCTAAACCCTAAACCCTGAAAACACATAAAAAAAAACACTAAAACCCTAAACCCTAAACCCAAAATCCTAAAAACCCTAAAAAACCCTAAACCCTAAAACCTAAAAACTATTAAAAAAACCCTAAAACTCTAAACCCTAAACTCTAAAATTACTTTAAAAATTTTAAACGCTAAACCCTAAAAACCCTTAAAAAACCCTTAAAACCCTAAACCCTAAACCTTAAACATTAAAAAAATATCCTAAACCCTAAAAACCTTAAACCCTAAACCCTAAACTTTAAACCCTAAACCCTAAACCCTAAAACCTAAACCCTGAAAACCCTAAACCCTAAATCCTAAACCCAAAACCCAAAACCCTAAACCTTAAAAACTCTAAACCCAAAACCCTAAACCCTAAATCCTAAAACCCTAAACCCTAAACCCTAAACGTTATACCCTAAAAAAAACCTTAAACCTTAAAACTTTAAACCCTAAACCCTAAACCCTAATCCCTAAAAAAAACCCTAAACCGTTAAAAAAGCCTAAACCCTAAAACTCTAAAACGATAAAAAACCCTAAACCCTAAACCCTAAAACCCTAAACCCTAAGCCCTAAATCCCTAAAAACCCTAAACCTAAAGTAAACCCAAATCCCAAAAATAAACCCTAAACCCTAAAAACATTAAACGTAAACCCTAAACCATAAACTGTAAAACCCTAAACCCTAAAACCCTAAAAAAATTATAAATCCTAAACCCTAATAAAACCCTAAACCCTAAAACCCTAAAGCCCTAAAAAACCCTAAACCCTAAAACATAAATCCTAAACCCAAAACCCTAAACCCTAAACCCTAAAAACCCCTAAAAAAAAAACACTAAAACCCTAAACCCTAAACTCTAAACCCTAAAAATTCTAAAAAACCCTAAACCCTAAACCCTAAATACTCTTAAAAAAAAAACCCCAAAACTCTAAACCCTAAACTCTAAAAACCCTTAAAAAACTTTAAACGTTAAACCCTAAACCCTAAGAACCCTAAAAAAAAAACCCCAAAACCTTAAACACTAAACCCTAGAAACCATAAAAAAATCCTAAACCCTAAAACCTCTTAACCATAAAACCCTAAAAAAAACCCTACACCTTAAAAACCCTACCCCTAAACCCTAAACCCTAAAAAAACCATAAACCCTGAAACTCTAACCACCAAACCCTAAAAAACCCCAAACCACAAACCCTAAAACCCTAACCACTAAACCCTAATCCCTAAACCCTAAATTCACCCTAAACCCTAAAAACACTAAACCCTAAACTCTAAACCATAAAACCTAAAACGGTAAAACCTAAACCCTAAACCCTAAAAATAACCCTAACCCTAAAAACATAAACCCTAAACCCTAAACCTTAAAAACCAAAAAAAACCCTAATACCCTAAAACTGCCCCTAAACCCTTAAACCCAAAAATCCTAAAAAAAAAAATCTAAAACCCTAAAACCTAAACCCTAAGTACCCTAAAAAATAATAAACCCTAAGAACCCTAAACCCTAAACCCTAGAACCCTAAACCCTAAACCCTAAAAAAAGCTCTAAACCCTAGAAACCTTAAACCGTAAACCCTAAACCCTAAGCCGTAAACCGTAAAACCCTAAACCCTAAAACACTTAAAAAAATCGTAAACCCTAAATCCAAAAAAAACCCTAAACACTAAAATCCTAAAACCCTAAAAAACCCTAAATTGTAAACCCTAAAACCCTATACCCTAAACCGTAAAGCCTAAAAACCCAAAAAAAATCCTAAAACCTTAAACCCTAAACCCAAAACCCTAAAAAACCCTAAAAAATCCTAAACATTAAACCCTAAAAAAAAACCCAAAAACCCTAAACCCTAAAACCTAAACCTTAAAAACTCATAAAAATCCTAAACCCTAAACCCTAAACCCTAAATATTAAAATAATATCCTAAACCCTAAAAACCTTAAACCCTAAACCCTAAACTTTAAACCCTAAACCCTAAACCCTAAACCCTAAACACTTAAAACCCAAAACCCAAAAGCCTAAACCCTAAACCCTAAACCCAAAACCCTAAACCCTAAACCCTAAAAACACTAAACCAAAAACCCTAAACCCTAAATCCTAAAACCCTAAACCCTAAACCCTAAACGCTAAAAAAAACTTTAAACCTAAAAACTTTAAACCCTAAACCCTAAACACTAAACCCTAATCCCTAAAAAAAAACCCTAAACCCTTAACCTTAAAAAAAGCCTAAACCCTAAAACTCTAAAACTTTAAAAAACCCTAAACCCTAAACCCTAAAACCCTAAACCCTAAGCCCTATATCTCTAAAAAGCTTAAACCCTAAAGTAAACCCTAAACCCAAAAATAAACCCTAAACCCTAAAAACTTTAAATCGTAAACCCTAAATCATAAACTATAAAACCCTAAACCCTAAAACCCTAAAAAAAATTGTAAACTCTAAACCCTAATAAAACCCTAAACCCTAAAACCCTAAAACCCTAAAAAACCCTAAACCCTAAAACATAAATCCTAAACCCTAAACCCAAAACCCTAAACCCTAAACCCAAAAAACCAAAAAAAAAAACCCATAGAACCCTAAACCCTAAACCCTTAAAACCCTTAAAAAAACACTAAAACCCTAAACCCTAAACCCAAAACCCTAAAAACCCTAAAAAACCCTAACCCCTAAACCCTAAAAACTCTTAAAAAAACTCTAAAACTCTAAACCCTAAACTCTAAAATTACTTTAAAAACTTTAAACGCTAAACCCTAAAAACCCTAAAAAAAACCCTAAAACCCTAAACACTAAACCCTAGAAACCCTAAAAAAATCCTAAACCCTAAAAACCCTTAACCGTAAAACCGTAAAAAAAACCCTACACCTTAAAAACCCTAACCCCTAAACCCTAAACGCTAAAAAAACCCTAAACCCTGAAACCCTAACCACTAAACTCTATTAAACCCTAAACCATAAACCCTAAAACCCTAACCACTAAACCCCAAACCCTAAACCCTAAATTCACCCTAAACCCTAAAAACACTAAACCCTAAACCATAAACCCTAAACCCTAAAATCGTAAACCCTAAACCCTAAACCCTAAAACCTAAACCCTAAAATTAAGGGTAACCCTAAAAACATAAACCCTAAACTGTAAACGATAAACCCTAAAAAACCTTAAAAAATCCAAAGTACCCTAAAAAACCATAAACCCTAAGAATCCTAAACCCTAAACCCTAGAACCCTAAACCCAAAATATTAAACCCTAAACCCTAAAGAAAACTCAAAACCCTAGAAACTTTAAACCCTAAACCATAAACCATAAAATCGTAAACCCTAAAACCCTTAAAAAAACTATAAACCCTAAATCCTAAAAGAACCCTAAACACTTAAATCCTAAAACCCTGAAAAACCCTAAACACTAAACCCTAAAACCCTAAACCCTAAACCCTAAACCCTAAAAAAATACATCCTAAAATCTTAAATACTAAACCAATAAACCTAAAAAATCCTAAACACTAAACCCTAAAAAAAAACCCAAAAACCCTAAACCCTAGAAACCCTTAAAAAATCCCTAAAATCCAAAACCCTAAAACCTAAACCTTAAAAACTCATAAAAATCCTAAACCCTAAACCCTAAATCCTAAACTTTAAAAAAATATCCTAAACCCTAAAAACCTTAAACCTTAAACCCTAAACTTTAAACCCTAAACCCTAAACCCCAAACCCTAAAAACCCTAAACCCTAAACCCAAAACCCTAAACCCAAAACTCGAAACCCTAAACCCTAAAAACCCTAAACCCAAAACCCTAAACCCTAAATCTAAAACCCTAAACCCTAAACCCTAAACGTTAAACCCTAAAAAAACCTTAAACCTAAAAACTTTAAACCCTAAACCCTAAAAAAAGCCAAAACCCTAAAACTCTAAAACCTTAAAAAACCCTAAACTCTAAACCCTAAAACCCTAAACCATAAGCCCTAAATCCCCTAAAACCCTAAACCCTAAACTAAACCCTAAACCCTAAACCCTAAACCCTAAATTGTTAAACTCTAAACCCCAAAACCCTAAAAAAAATTTTAAACCCTAAAACCCTAAAATCCTAAAAAATCCTAAACCCTTAAACATAAATCCAAAACCCAAAACCCTAAACCCTAAACCCTAAACCCCAAAAACCATAAAATAAACCCCTAAAACCCTAAACCCTAAACCTCAAACCCTAAAAAATCTAAAAAAAAACACTAAAACCCTAATCCCTAAACCCTAAACCCTAAAAACCCTAAAAAACCTAAACCCTAAACCCTAAAAACTCTAAAAAAAAACCCTAAAACTCTAAACCCTAAACCCTAAAAATCCTTAAAAAACTCTAAACGCTTAACCTAAACCCTAAATACCCTAAAAATTAACCCTAAAATAATAAACACTAAACCCTAGAAACCCTAAAAAAATCTTAAACCCTAAAAACCCTTTACCGTAAAACCCTAAAAAAACCCTACACCTTAAAAACCCTAACCCCTTAACCCAAAACCCTAAAAAAACCCTAAACCCTGAAACCCTAACCACTAAACCCTAAACCCTAAACCCTAAATTCACCCTAAACCCTAAAAACCCCCTAAACCCTAAACCCTAAAGCCTAAAACCGTAAACCCTAAACCCTAAACCCTAAAACCTAAACCCTAAAAATAAACCTAATCTCCAAACCCTAAAACCTAAACCCTAAAAACATAAACCCTAAACCCTAAACCCTAGACCGTAAAACCCAAACCCTAAAACCCTAAAAAAAACCCTAAACCCTTAAAAAACTCTAATCCCTAAAACCCTAAACCCTAAAAAACCTAAACCCTAAACCATAAACCCAAAACCTTAAACCCTAAACCCTAAAAACCCTAAACCCAAAACCCTAAACCCTAAATTCTAAAACCCTAAACCCTAATCGCTAAACCCTAAAAAATACCTTAAACCTAAAAACTTTAAACCCTAAACCCTAATCCTTAAAAAAACCCTAAACCCTAAACCCTAAAAAAAGCCTAAACCCTAAAACTCTAAAACATTAAAAAACACTAAACTCTAAACCCTAAAACCCTAAACTCAAAGCCCTAAATGCCCAAAAACCCTAAACCCTAAACTAAACCCTAAACCCTAAAATAAACCTTAAACTCTAAAAACATTAAACTGTAATCCCTAAATCCTAAACTGTAAAACTCTAAACCCTAAAATCCTAAAAAAACTGTAAACCGTAAACCCTAAACCCTAAACCATAAAACCCTAACCCTAAAACCCTTAAAAATGAAAGACAAAGATTCGCCAAGAGGGGGGGGGGGGGGTGAATTGGTATTTTAAAATTTAAACCTAAATAGAAGTTCTAATGTTTTTTTAATAACATTTTAATAAGTAGAATGCGGAAGCTAGTAGTTCGTTCATAACAACGATATCGGTGACACAATTGCAATTTTCATAATATAAGATCTAAATCAAACTTTTCACCAAATAATTAAAAACAGTAAATAAAATGTGTGAAAAGTAAAGTGCGATAAAAATGGAAAAAGCACGCCAGAGATTTTTATAGTGGTTCGGTCACTTGACCTACGTCCACTCCCCGGGGTCCTCCACTCCGGGATTTGCACTACTATAAGTTCACTCTCCTTTTGCTCCCACAGTAAGGCGGAGAAGCCTTTACAAAACTCCATTTCACCTTCCCCGGTGTGGCGGAATACCAAATGCTATGTCACCCTCCTGGTGACGGCAGTAGACCTTCTCCTTTTTCTCCCTCCTCGAGATGGCAGAGTACCTTGATGATGTTGACCTTGAAGCCTCTCTTTCCTAGAGAACTTTCCCAAGACTCCCCAAAGCCACAAGAGGAGCAAAGCATGCAGCTAGCTTGGCGCCATCGTGTGATCCCCTCACACTCCTTCTCCCTCACGCTCAAGCTCACCTTCATCTTCCTCTCGCAAGCCCTGAATCTCTCCAAAGAAAAACTTCTCCTTCAAGAGTCCTTTCCTCTCTCAATGCCTTTCACAGCAAGAAGACAGACCAACAACACTCAATTAAAAATTTAAAGTTATTTTTATATCAAGCTTCAGAAAACCCTAAAAATTTCAACTTTTTTGTCTTTATTCATACAGTATGATATATAATCGTACAGTATGATCAGTTCAAAAATAGCTTCGTCCAGTACGTGCACAGACGAACAGTTCTCAAATTTTATACATATCATATTGTACGATCTATATATCATACATGACGATCATGTTGTTTTCTACTGTTCGTACAGGATGATTTATGGGACGATCCCTAGGACAAAAAAATTTGTCTCTCTATGTCGTCCAGCACTGTACGATTCGTACAGTATGATTAGAACATTTTAGGCTATCATCTCGTAGGATATGAATATCGTCCAGGATGAATAGAACAAAAAACCTTAGTTTCATCTGGTACGATCGCAAGGATGAATGAAATCATCTCTGCCTATCGTACGATACGTTATATCATCGTATAGTATGATCTACTTTAAATAAGAAATCAATGTTTATTTCCTAATTATGGGAGATAATTTTGGCAAGTATTCAATCAATCGTACCGTATGATCTAGATCGTACAGTATGAATAGTTCAAAAAATTAAAATTATAAACTTACCATACTTATTCTGGCAGCTAGGGTTTTTTAATTGAATCTCATCGTACAGTACGATTACCATCATATAGTAAGATTAGACTACAAAGATAATCATCTAAAAAATAGTAGTTAGCCTGAGTATTAATGATTAATCGTATAGTACGATTTAAAATTATACTGTATGATAATTTAAAAAAAAAATTAAACGTGAAAATAAATCTCCTCCTGTGTGTGTGCATGGTTACTCCTTTCACATACATGCTTTTGTGGCAGACTCAAGAAAATAAAAAATAAAGAAATTAAAAATTATAGGATTTTAAACATCCTATTCTACCCAATTTGAGTCTCCAGCAATCTTGAGCAGTGTGCATCTGACCTGAAATGTTAGTGCTTATATACAAGGACAAACATTTATAATCTTAAGGAAGTCCATATGGATTTAGTAAGTATTAGTTGTCACCATCAAAATTAAGTGCTCGGGATCCTGGATTTCAACAATCTCCCCCTTTTTGATGGTGTCAAATAATATTTTCTGATGGCCACAGTTGTTATGTCCTCCTTAGCTCCCCCTCAGAAAGATAACTTATTTTTAATATAGGAGGAGAGAGAAAATTTTTTTTATTATAACCTACAGAATAAACATAAAAAGAGAACGAGCAACATATAATATAAACATAAGAGTAAACATAAACAACTGATATCATTAATAGTAAACACAGAATAACACAGAAACACAATACATATAGAAACATCTCCCCCTTTTTACAGCACCAAAAAGGGAAGAACAAATAAGCAATAACATTGATAAGAAACTAGAAAAGAAAAAATACAACATAAGCAACTGAAATATTAAAAATTTGGGATCCTGATCCTGAGGTGAAGGTGGAGGTCATGGAACCAGGTGAAAGTACTGATGGAGGGATGCAAACTGGTGATCGATGGAGGTGAAGCGCTCCCCAAACCATTTCATATCACTTTCATGTTCTTGATGTTATTGAGCAATGTGGGAATCCAACCTAGTCTCCAATTAATCATGGAATTAAATGATGTCATCATGAGGGTAGGCAGGATGGGCAGGTCCAGGTGGGTGTATTGGTGGTGGTGGAGGTGCGTCGGCAGGAGCAGCAGCCTCTTCTTCATCAAAATCAGGATCGGCGTGAGCGGCCCCCCGATGGAATAAGATACAAAAAGAGGCATCTGAATAGAAGATAGGAAGATAATCTGGAGGTAGAGGTGTTGTAACCTGGGCTCACGAGTTCTTATTTTGATGATAATAAATATTATGGTTCATCTCCTAGTATTTGGAATATATATTTGTTTTTGTGTACTAATATTTTAGGAATAGCATGCATCAATCCAAGAAAGATTCAAGACTCAAGAATGAGTAGAATAGGCTTTGTTGTATTTCTCATTGATGTACTTTTTGATTTCTTGAGTCAAGTCCTGTAAGGGTGTATGCTTATTTGTGACTATGTGTACACATACTCGGGGGGAGTGAGATCCTATCAAAATCAGAAGTTCAACTTTTGAACAAATCGTATTGGATGATTTCTGATCGTCTAGGCCGATCTGTTCATTGAACTAATCATCATGGATGATATTTATATCATCCTGGATGATCCAATATGATCTCAAAACCCTAGCCGTCATGATAATTTAGGCAAAGATTTAAGAGTCAAAATTTGTTCTAATCATCCTGGATGATATGTATATCGTATTGGACGATTTGTGCAAAATTTGTACTGATCATCTTGGACTATCCCAGGATCATACGGGACTATCAGGTCAAATTCTGCACATCGTCCAGGACGATCCTGCGATCGTCCGGGATGATGTTTGGCTGAAGAATTGAGTTTTTAGGGTTTTCTAAAGCCGTCTTTTGGAGCATATCATCCTGGACGATCCTGCGATCTTCCTGAACGATCTTTAACGATAGAAATGAGTTTTTAGGGTTTTCTGAAGCCGTCTTTTGGAGCACATCATCCTGGATGATCCAGCGATTGTCCTGGATGATCATTGCCGCCAGAACTAATTTGGAAGGGTTTTTGGAGCTCTTTATTTAAGCTTTCTCAAGGCACTTGATAGGTGTCTTTGGAAGCCATTGAGGCTTCGTTCTTTTGAAGAAAACTTGAAGAGAGAGCTTGAAAGGGAGAGAGGAAAGGGTGGAGTTTGAGAGGGAGAAGAGCCTGGGAAGGGGGATTCTCAAGGGAGTGTGAGGGGGTTCACACGGTTGCTCCGGCAAGCTTGCACCTAAGTACCATCAGATTCAAGGGTCATCTCGTGGGAGGTTTTGGGAAGAAGAAGATCTCTTTAGTGTCAGAGGACCGGGCTACTCCGCCGCACCGGGGAAGGTGGAAGTGATTTTGTAAGGGCTTCTCCGCCTAGCTGTGGGGACTGTAGGAGAGACACTATTTAGTTTAGTGCAATACTTGGAGGGTGCCTCCGAGGAGTGGACGTAGGTCAGGTTGGACCGAACCACTATAAATCCAGTGTGTTCATTCTTATTATTTTATGCACTTTATTTTATTACGATTATCTGCTTGGGTGATATCTATGATTGATCTTTTTATCATTATTTTAATTTGTTTTCGCTGCACGTTATAAAAAGATTTTTATTTTATTTCAAATATCCAATTCACCCCCCCTCTTGGTTAGCCTCGGGACTAGTTCACAAGGGCTTAACATCCCTTTCGAACTTTCAAGTGGTATCAGAGAGGGATTCAAAATTTAAGTTTAAAAACTTTTAAAATCGATCCATGGCTAATTTTTATAATCCTAATGTTACGGAAGGATATTCAATCACACGACAACCGTTATTTGAAAATGTTACTTTTGATTTTTGGAAAATCCGTATGTCTACTTTCTTGCAATCTATTGATTATCGTATGTGGCATATGATTCAAATTGGTTATTCTGCACCGTCACGTATTGTAAATGAAATTAAAATTGATATTCGCTTTTCTAAATGGAGTAAAACAGATCAGATCAATGCTCAATTGAATGCTAAATGTTTGAATTATTTTTCTGTGCTTTGAATTCTGATGATTGTATATTAATATCTGCATGTACTTACGGCAAAGAAATTTGGGATAAATTATGCACTAGATATGAAGGTACTTGTGAAATCAAGCAATCTAGGCTAAATATGTTAATGCATGATTATGAACTTTTTAGCATGAAACCTCATGAAATGATCTTGAACATGTTTACTAGGTTTTTTCAAATTATGACATCATTACATGCTTTAGGAAAAGAAGTTTCAAATTTTTGAAAAAGTTAATAAAATCCTACGTTCTCTACTTGCTAAATTTGATGCCAAAGTCATTGCAATTTCTGAATCAAAAAATTTGAACGAATATTCTATTGATAATTTGATTGGCTCACTCATTGCCTACGAGCAAAGTTTGGGTCAAAAGCTTTTGGATGCAGGTGAAATGATAGTGCTGAAAACTGAAGACATTGAAAAAAGCAACTCAGAAAGTGATGAAAGTGAAGAGTTAGCATCAGCAACAAACAAATTGAAAAATCTACTAAAGTATAAACATCAACATCAAAAGTGGAACAAAGGTAAAAATGGTAAGAATATAAAGTTTTCTTCTGATGTTATCTATTTTGGATGTAGAAAGCCTGGACATATGAAAAATCAGTGCCTGAACTTAAGAACCCTTCCTGAAAAGGAAAATGGTAAAGCTAAGAAAATTATAATAAAGGCTGATAATGCAAAACGAAAAATGTCCTGGGCAGATCTACCTTCTGAATCATCTGATCAGGAGCAAGCTGATGTAAATTAATGTTCTTTTTGTGTGTTTATGTTTTTTGTTTTGTTTTTATGTTACTATTGCTTATTCATTTTGTTTTCTGTATTTTATTATTTTTATTTTTCCTTTTAAAATTTTTGATGTTATTTTTGTTGTTCCTCTGATCAAGCACACACATAACACCTCTTGTTTTTAAAAATCAAAGTTTTTTTATATAGATCTAATTTTTTAAAAATGAAAAATTTACCTCTTATTTTTTTTTCTAAAATTCTATGTTAGTTATGGTTGATTTCTCTAAAATCAAGCAAAGGAGGGAATTCATGATTTTGTCTCTCTATCTCATTTCTTTATATAAGGCTATCTTACTTTTGATTCAAAATCTGTTTCAAATTATAAATTGGTTTTTGAAATTAAAACTTTTTCATCTCCCGACATTTTATTTATCTCATAGGAATCTTTTACAAATTATTGAGCCAACTTCAAGATTATCTTATTCAGGTTGTTCGTCTTTATCAAAAGAATAAGGTTTGCTGATTTTAAAGATTTAGAAAGGAGGCAAATTATAAAAATTAAAAGATGCACAATGTCACCAAAAATGGAAGTATATACAAAGTGTATCAAAAAGTAAAAGATGCGTAATGTCGCCAAAAATAAATGGATACACAAAGTGTATCAAAAATCAAAAGATGCGCAAAGAGGGCCAAAATGAAAAGAGGCACAAAATGAGCCCACAAAAAGTTAGCTTCCCTTCTTGTAAATCTCGAATGTTTAGAAAACTCATATCTTTTTGATAAATTCATTACTTGAGCTTAAAAATTAAGATTTTTTATTCATTACTTTGTATTAATCTTCTATTAGATATATTTAATGAAAAGAGTTTTGAAAGATTTTTATTTCCTTATCTAATTTGTTCATTGATTTAGATATTGGCTTAAAACGTTTTTTAGCCTTTTTAAAATCTGAGCTTGGTTTAACAATTTCTGAATTTCTAACCTTTCTGGTTATAAGTAGTCAATTAAGGGGTAGCTTTCTCATTACAAGAAAATTCTTGATTTTATAAAAATTTTACAAGATCAGAGACCGTTTTCGATCTTTAGTCTATTTATGTTTTACTTTTGTTTTTTTTGCTTCTCTTCTTTTTGATAATGTCAAAGGGGTAGAACATACTGTTGTATTTGTTGCATTTGTGAAGTTTATTTGTATTGTAATTGTACTATTTTATTTGTGACATTTATATGTATGGTGTAGGTTTTTTTTTAATAAAAAAAATTAAAAAAATGTGTTTCTCTCTATTTTTAAAAGTCTTTTCTTAGTGAGGGGGAGATTAGGAGAAAATACTTTTATTTGCAAATCCAATCAGAAATATTTGTCATCATCAAAAAGGGGGAGATTGTTGCAACTCGGGCTCACGAGTTCTTATTTTGATGATAACAAATATTATGGTTCATTTGCTAGTATTTAGAATATATATTTATTTGTGTGTACTAATATTTCAGGAACAGTATGCACCAATCCAAGAAAGATTCAAGACTCAAGAATGAGTAGAATAGGCTTTGTTGTATTTCTCATTGATGTACTTTTTGATTTCTTGAGTCAAGTCCTGTATGGGTGTATGCTTATTTGTGACTATGTGTACAAGTACTCAGGGGGAGTGAGATCATGTCAAAACTAGAAGTTTAACTTTTGAACAAATCGTATTGGATAATTTCTGATCGTCTAGGCCGATATGTTCAGTGAACTAATCGTCCTGGATGATCCAATATGATCTCAAAACCCTAGCCGCCATGATAATTTACGCAAGGATTTAAGAGTCAAAATTTGTTCTAACCGTCCTGGATGATATGTATATCGTACTGGATGATTTGTGCAAAATTTGTACTGATCGTCTTGGACTATCCCAGGATCGTACGGGACTATCAGGTCAAATTCTACACATCGTCCAGGATGATCCTGCGATCATCTGGATGATGTTTGGCGGCAGAATTGAGTTTTTAGGGTTTTCTGAAGCTGTCTTTTGGAGCACATCGTCCTAGACGATCCTGCAATCATCCTGGATAATATTTGATGGCAGAATTGAGTTTTTAGGACTTTCTGAAGCCGTGTTTTGGAGCACATTATCCTGGACGATCTGGCGATCATCTTGGACGATCTTTGCCGCTAGAACTAATTTGGAAGGGTTTTTGGAGCTCTTTATTTAAGCTTTCTCAAGGCACTTGACAGGTGTCTTTGGCAGCCATTGAGGCTTCGTTCTTTTGAAGAAAACATGAAGAGAGAGCTTGAAAGGGAGAGAGGAAAGGGTGGAGTTTAAGAGGGAGAAGAGCCTGGGAAGGGGGATTCTCGAGGGAGTGTGAGGGGGTTCACACGGTTGCTCCGGCAAGCTTGCACCTAAGTACCATCAGATTCAAGGGTCATCTCGAGGGAGGTTTTAGGAAGAAGAAGATCTCTTTGGTGTCAGAGGACCCGGCTACTCCGCCGCACCGGGGAAGGTGGAAGTGATTTTGTACGGGCTTCTCCGCCTAGCTGTGGGGACTGAAGGAGAGACACTATTTGGTTTAGTGCAATACTTGGAGGGTGCCTCCGAGGAGTGGACGTAGGTCAGGTTGGACCGAACCACTATAAATCTGGTGTGTTCTTTCTTATTATTTTCTGCACTTTATTTTATTGCGATTATCTACTTGGGTGATATCTGTGATTGATCTTTTTATCATTGTTTTAATTTGTTTCCGCTGCACGTTATAAAAAGATTTTTGTTTTGTTTCGAATATCCAATTCACCCCGCCCCTCTTAGTTAGCCTCGGGACTAGTTCACAAGGGCTTAACATCTCTTTCAAACTTTCAAGAGGATAATGAATTTGATACTAAGCATCTAAGATGTAGCCTACGACATGTCCTAAAGCAAGGTTTAATTTTCTACGGGCACTTGGATATCGGAACTAAGACAGGGTATTGGTATAATCAAAAATCATCTGGGCTTCATTGAATTTGGTTTCAGACATTATTAGGTAAGTGACCACACACAACAGTTGAGAAATGTGGATGCGGTCTCCAGCTTTGGGTATGATGGACGTGCGAAGAACATGCTGGATAACACGTATATTTTGATTCAGGGTTTGGACAAGGGGCAAATCTTGATTTGATGGGACATTTCTAAGGGTTATGTTAACTGAGGTCCAATCATAATCTTTTGTGAGCATAGATTGGGGACGAGGGCCTTCAGTGGATAGCCCAATGTGTTTAGCTATGTCGTTGACAGTGATAACGACATACTGTTTGCAAATATAGGAAGTAAAGGTAGTGTTCTCTAGGTCGACTTTTAGATTGGCAAGAAATTCATAAAGTAGTTCTGAGTGAAAGGGAAATGCTAGAGTCAACAGAAATTGAAGAGTGGTGGAGGCAAAAAGGTTCATCACCTCGAAGTTCAAAGCAGCTTGATTCAATATTCGAGATGGGGTGATTTTAGCTTCTTTGAACTTATTGTATGCTTTCTCATCGGTAGCAAAGAGAAAGCGGTCGTCGAACCACCGAGAGGAGGAAGAGCTCCCCACGATCATTCGGCCGCGCTTGCTTGCACCAGACATTATTGAGGAAGTGGATGGAGAAAGTGAGGAATTGGAGGAGGAATGAGTTATCTTAACCAAAGAATGCTTCGAATTTATAGAATTTTGGAAGTATCGTACAGAATGATTAAGGATCGTACAGTACGATAGGTGCAATAATTTTGTCTGGATGACTGTTCAGAAAAAGAGAGTCAAATCGTATAGTACGATCAGAATCGTACTGGATGAATGTGAGTGAGAGGCATTCGTCCCGACAAGTCGTCTTAATGACTTTTCACAAAATGAATCATATAGTACGAATAGGTGTTCGTATAGTACAAAAGGCAATAATTTTTATTGTGCGTGAGTTTAAATTCATCCCAATCCATATTGACACGTGGATCGTATCGTACGATATGGTGTTCGTACCCAATGACCAATAATATGAATCGTACAATATGAGTTATGAGTCGTACAGTACGATAGGTGCAAGACAGGAGAGATCTGGACCGTGAATGGAGTGGATGGCTGAGATTTGAGTGATTTTGGGATAATCGTACAGTACGATATTGGATCGTACAGTACGATGTGTACAGAAATTCAAGTTTTAGGCATCAGCAAGGTGAATGTGAGAGGATCAGGAAAGTCCCTTTTTTATAATTAAACAAAACGAACACACAAACACACATTTTTTTGTTTGTTATTTTTATTTTTATTTTTTATTTTTAATTTTTAATTATTTTAAGTTTGAATGTCTATGACACCTAATTTTCTTCTCGGGGTACTAAAGGTGTCATAAGCTAATGGTTTTGTGAAAATGTCAGTCAATTGATCTCTAGTCGCAATGTGGTGCAGTTCAATATCTCCTTTAGCAACATGATCTCTTATGAAGTGATGTCTAATGTCTATATACTTTGTTCGAGAGTGCTGAATTAGATTTTTAGATATGCAAACATCACTAGTGTTGTCACACATTATTGGGATGGTTCCTACAGGTAGTCCAAGATCTAAAAGTTGTTGTTTTAACTAGAGGACTTGTACAACATAGCTTCCTACTGCTACGTATTCTTCTTCAGCTGTTGAAAGGGCTATCAAATTCTATTTCCTACTGGACCAAGACACTAATGATTGTCTAATGAGTTGACAGGTACCAGAGGTACTTTTTCTATCTACCCTACATCCTGCAAAATCTGAATCTGAGTACCCTAAGATTTCAAACATAGTGCTGTGTTTAGGATACCAAATTCCTAAGTTTGGGGTGCCTAGTAGATATCTAAGAATTCTTTTGACAACAGTCATGTGAGATTCTTTTGGATATGCTTGAAATCGAGCACAGAGACAAACACTAAATATTATATCCAGTCTACTAGCAGTTAAGTAGAGAAGTGATCCAACTATTCCCCTATACTTCTTATGATCTACTGACTTCCCATTTGAATCTTTATCTAATTGAATGTTGGAGCTCATGGGAGTGTTCATGGCCTTAGCATTTTCCATTTCATACTTTTTAAGAATATCTTTAATGTACTTAGTTTGGCTAAGGAACGTTCCACCTTCCATCTGTCTTACACTAAATCCAAGGAAGTAATTAAGTTCTCCCATCATACTCATTTCAAACTCGTCACTCATTATTTTTCAAAATTCATCACATAAGATTTTCTGAAGATCCGAACAAGATGTCATCTACATAGATTTGAACAATGAGTATCTCATCTCCTACCTTCTTCAAGAATAAGGTGGTGTCTACACTACCCTTAACAAATCCTCTATCTAGTAGGAATGTACTAAGTCTTTCATACCAGGCTCTTGGTGCTTGCTTTAGTCCATATAGTGCCTTTTTCAACTTAAACACATGATTTGGAAATTGTGAGTTTTCAAATCCTGGGGGTTGTTCAATATAGACATCCTCCTTGATTACCCCATTTACGAAAGCACTCTTCACATCCATTTGATATAATTTGAAACCCTTAAGGAAAGCAAAAGCTAAGAGTACTTTAATGGCTTCTGGCCTTGCCATGGGTGCAAAGGTTTCTTCAAAATCTAATCCCTCAATTTGGTTGTAACCCTTTGCTACTAATCTAGCCTTATTTCTCACTACTATACCAGAGTCATTAATCTTATTTTTAAAGACCCACTTAGTTCCAACCATGCTTTGTTCTCTAGGTCTTTTGACTAATTCCCATACATCATTCCTAACGAATTTGTTCAACTCTTCTTGCATTACTAGGATCCAGAATTCATCTCCTAAGGCTTGATCTATATTTGTGGGTTCAATCATAGATATAAACGCAGAATGATTGACCTCTTTTCTAAGTCCATGCCTAGTTTTTACACCTTCTAATGGGTCTCATAAGATCAGTTCTTTAGGATGACTAGAAGAATATATCCAATCTCTAGGCAGTTGTTCCTTAGGTTCCGCTCCAGTCTATATGGCAATAGTTTCTACTCCCCGAATAATCTCAACTTCTTCTTCTTCATGATTAGACTCAGGGGTCTTATTGGATTCATCATTACCACATGGGTAGACTCTTCTACTACCAGGGTCCTCTTATTAAAGATTCGGTAGGCTTTACCTACATATGAGTAGCCTAAGAAAACCCCCTTCATCAGATTTAGGATCGAACTTTCCTATGGGTGACTTGCCGTTGATTAAGATGAAACATTTACATCCAAAGACTTGTAGGTGGGAAAGATTAGGTGTCCTACCCTTAAGCAATTCATAGGGTTTCTTATTAAGTTTGGATCTTACATTTACCCTATTTAGAACATAGCAAGCAGTATTCACTGCTTCTGCCTAAAAAATATCTAGGAAGAGTGTATTCAGTAAACATTACCCTTGCAACTTCAACTAAAGTTCTATTCTTTCTTTCTGCTATTCCATTTTGCTGAGGAGTTCTAGGGGCAGAGAAATTATGTTATATTCCAATCTCTTTACGAAATGATTCAAACTTATCATTCTCAAATTCTCCACCGTGATTACTATGGACTGTCTTAATTTCACATCCTAGTTTTCTTTTAATCCAAGCTAAGAAAGTTCTAAACTCTTCAAATGACTCATTCTTATATACTAAAAATTTCACCCAAGTAAATCTAGAGAAGTCATCCACTATTACAAATCCATAAAATTTTCCTCCTAGGCTAGCGGTACTAATAGGTCCAAATAGGTCCATGTGTAGAATTTCTAGAGGCTTAGTGGTGCTGATATCCTTAATTGAATGAAATGATGATTTTACTAGTTTTCCTAGTTGGCAGGCATCACATAGATGGTCCTTGGTAAAGTTTAACTTAGGTATGCCTCTAACTAAGTCTTTCTGAGTGATGTTCCTATGTATTTTCATACTAGCATGGCATAGTCTCCTATGCCATAGCCAAGAGTCATCAACGATTATTTTCAGACACAGAGAGTTTGAGTTTTCAATGCAGTTTAAATCTAACATATAGACAATGTTTATGTGTTTTCCTTTTAACACAAGTGTATCATTTAAGCTAATCATGCATTTGTTAGTAAGAAACTTAATGTCAAAGCCCTTGTCACATAGTTGACTAATACTTAAAAGGTTATGCTTTAAACCATCAACTAACAATATATTTTAAATTATCAAATTCTTAGAGTTTCCAATGATACCTGAGCCCACCACTTTTCTGGTGGTGTTGTCTCCCAAAGTTACCTTGCCTCCTGACCTGGCCTCCAGAGTCACGAACTGCTTCATGTCTCCAGTCATGTGTCACGAGCAGCCATTGTCCAGGTACCACATGCTCTCACTAGGTCTTTTGTGAGAGCATCCCTCATCTTGATCTAATTGAAAAAGATTATCATTAGCCATAAGACATAAGTTTGTTACCTCCTCCTCTGCTTCTTCTTCTGATGATTCTGAGGCAGAGTCGGCCCAGAACGCTTTTTATGTCTTAGACTTGCCCTTTCTGAACTTTGGCCTTTCCTCGCCCTTTTCTTTGGATTGTTGAGTCTTAACGTTGGGGCAATCAGCTCGGAGATGATCGGGTTTCCTGCACTCAAAGAAAATTGTGTCAGATGCAACTTTAGTATTCTTTGAGCTTTTACCTTTGTTCCAATTGCTTTGATGACGGCGTTGCTTTCGTTTCAAAAAATTCTTGAACTAACGAGTCAGCAATGCTATGTCGTCATCTTCCTCCACTGCAGAGCTGTCACTTTTAGAATTGTTCGCTTTTAAGGCCACCATTCACTCCTTCTTCTTTTCACCTGCATCACTTTGTCGTTGACTCACTCCTTACTCGTAGGCAATGAGTGACCCAAGGAAGTTGTCAATTGAATAAATATTTAAATCTTTCGACTCAGTTATTGCAGTAATTTTTGCATCATACGAACTAGGCAAACATCATAATGTTTTATTCACTTTTTCTGAGTTAGACAACTCTTTCCCTAAAGCATGCAAAGATGTCACTATCAGGGTGAATCTAGGTACATTTCAGAGATAGTTTCACTAGGTTTCATACGGAATAGTTTGTAATCATGTAGTAGTATGTTCAGCCTAGATTGCTTGACCTCACTAGTTCCTTCGTATGTGATACACAGTTTGTCCCAAATTTCCTTACCAGTAGTACATGTAGATACGCGCATATAATCTTCTGATTTTAATGCACAAAAGAAATGATTTAAGTATTTAGCATTTAATTGTGCAAATTCTCTATCCTCATTACTCCATTCATTAAAAGCTAATTCAGTTTTAACTTCTTTCAACATACAAAACGGTGCAGAATAACCTTTTTGAACCAACATCCACATGCGATAATCTAGAGACTATAAAAATCTAGACATGCATATTTTCCAGAAATCAAAGGGTATTTGGTCAAATAAAAGTAGACGAGTTATAGAATAACCCTCCGCAGTGTTACGGTTACCAAATTGAGGCATGGATCTTATGTTTCTAGGTTTTGTAAAATACTATTTTGAAACCCCGTCTCTGATACCACTTGAAAGTCAGAGATTTGCCAAGAGGGGGGGTGAATTGTTATTTTAAATTTTAAACCTAAATAGGAGTTCTAATTTTTTTTTGTTTTTAAAATAACAATTTAATAAGTAGAATGCGTAAGCTAGTAGTTTATTCACAACAACGATATCGGCGACACAATTGCAATTTTCACAATATAAGATCTAAATCAAACTTTTCACCAAATAATTAAAAGCAATAAATAAAATGTGTGAAAAGTAAAGTGCGGTAAAATTTGAAAAAGCACACCAGAGATTTTTATAGTGATTCAGCCACTTGACCTATGTCCACTCTCCGAAGTCCTCCACTCCGGGATTTGCACTACTATAAGTTGACTCTCCTTTTGCTCCCATAGCAAGGCAGAGAAGCCTTTACAAGACTCACTTTCACCTTCCCCGGTGTGGCAGAATACCAAATGCTATGTCACCCTCCTGGTGACGGCAGCGAACCTTCTCCTTTTTCTTCCTCCTGGAGTTGGCAGAGTACCTTGACAATGTTGATCTTGAAGCGTTTCTTCCCTAGGGAACTTTCCCAAGACTCCCCAAAGCCACAAGAGGAGCAAAGCATGCAGCTAGCTTGGAGCCACCGTGTGATCCCCTCACACTCCTTCTCCCTTACGCTCAACCTCACCTTCACCTTCCTCTCGCAAGCCCTGAATCACTCCAAAGAAAAACTTCTCCTTCAAGAGTCCCTTCCTCTCTCAATGCCTTTCACAGCAAGAAGATAGACCAACAAAACTCAATTGAAATATTAAAGTTGTTTTTATATCAGGCTTCAGAGAACCTTAAAAATTTGAACTTTTTCGTCTCTGTTCGTACAGTACGATATATAATCGTACAACACAATCAATTCAAAAATAGCTTCGTCTAGTACGTGCACAGACGAATAGTTCTCAAATTTTATACATATCGTACTGTACGATCTGTATATCGTACAGGACGATCATGTTATTTTCTACTGTTTGTACAGGACGATCTGTAGGACGATCCCTGGGATGAGAAAATTTGTCTCTGTCTGTCGTCCAGCACTGCACGATTTGTACAATACGATTAGAACATTTCAGGCTATCGTCCCGCACGATATGAATATCATCCAGGACGAATAGCATAAAAAACCTTAGTTTCGTCTGGTACAATCGAAGGGATGAATAAAATCGTCTCTGCCTATCGTACGGTACGATATAATATCATATAGTACGATCTACTTTAAATAAGAAACCAACGTTTATTTCCTGATTACGTAAGATAATTTTGGTAAGTATTCAATTAATTGTGTCGTACGATCTGGATCGTACAGTACGACTAGTTCAAAAAATCAAAATTATAAACTTATCAAACTTATTCTGACGGCTAGGGGTTTTCAGTTGAATCTTATCGTACATAACGATTACCATCATACAGTACGATTAGATTACAAAGATAATCATCTGGAAAATAGCCGTTAGCCTGAGTATTAATGATTAATCATACAGTATGATTTAGAATGGTACAGTACGATACTTTAAAAAAAAATTAAACATGAAAATAAACCTCCCCCTGTATGTGTGCATGGTTGCTCCTTTCACATACATGCTTTTGTGGTAGACTCAAGAAAAAAAAATAAACAAATTAAAAATTACAGGATTTTCAACATCCTATTTTACCCAGTTTGAGTCTCCAGCATCCTTGAGCAGTATGCATCTGACCTAAAATGTTAGTGCTCATATACAAGGATAAACATTTGTAATCTTAAGGAAGTCTATATGGATTCAGTAAGTATTAGTTGTCACCATCAAAATTAAGTGCTCGGGACCCTGGATTTCAACAAAGAAAACCCTAAACCCTAAAAAAACTGTAACCCTAAAACCCTAAAATCCTAAAAAAGCCTAAAGCCTAAACCCTAAACCATAAAAACCTAAAAAAAAAAACCCTTAAACAAAAAACCCTCAACCCTAAATCCTAAAAACCCTAAAAAACCCTAAGTACCATAAAAAACCATAAGCCCTAAGAACCCTAAACCCTAGAACCTTAAACCCTAAACCTTAAAAAAAAACCCTAAACCCTAAAAACCTTAAATCCAAAACCCTAAATCCTAAACCCTTAACCGTAAACCGTGAAACCAAAACCTTAAAACCCTTAAAAAAATAGAAATCCCTAAACCCTAAAAAAACCCTAAACACTAAAACCCTAAAACCCTAAAACCCTAAAAAACCATAAACCCTAAACCCTAAAAACCCTAAAAAATAAAACCTTAAACCCTAAACCCTAAGCCCTAAAAACCCATAAAATTCCTAAACACTAAACCCTAAACAAAACCCCAAAATCCTAAACCCTAAACCCTACACCCTAAAACACTTAAAAAAAACCCTAAATGCAAAACCCTAATACCTAAACCTTAAAAACACATAAAAATCCTAAACCCTAAACCCTAAACACTAAAAAATAATCCTAAATCCTAAAAACCTTAAACCCTAAAGCCTAAACTTTAAACGCTAAACCCTAAACCCTAAACCCTAAAAACCATAAACCCTAAACCCTAAACCCCCTAAAACCCCTAAACCCTAAACCCTAAAACCCTAAACCCTAAACCCTAAACCCTAAAAAAAATCTTAAACCTAAAACTTTAAACCCTACACCCTAAACCCTAATCCTTAAATAAAAACCCTAAACCCTAAAACTCTAAAATCTTAAAAAACCCTAATCCCAAAACCCTAAAATCCTAAACCCTAAACCCAAAATCCCTAAAAACCCTAAACACTAAACGTTAAACTCTAAAAACCCTAAACCCTAAACCCTAAAACCCTAAACCCTAAACCCTAAAACCCAAAACCCTAAACCCTAAATTGATCCCTAAACCCTAAAAAAAACCCTAAGCCCTAAAAACCTTAAACCATAAACCTTAAACCCTAAACCTAAACCATAAAATCTTAAACCCTAAAACCCTAAAAAAATCCTGAAATCCTAAACCCCAAAAAACCCTAAACCCTAAAACCCTAAAAAAACCCAAAACCCTAAAACATATATCCAAAACCCTAAACCCTAAACCCTAAATCCTAAACCCCAAAAACTATAAAAAAAACCCCTAAAACCCTAAGCGCTAAAAACCATAAAAAACCCTAAAAAATCCTAAACACTAGACCCTAAAAACCCTTTAAAAAAACTAAAACCCCAAACCCTAAACCCTAAACCCTAAAAACCCTAAACCCTAAACCCTAAACCCTAAAAACTCTAAAAAAAAACCCGAAAACCTTAAACCCTAAAAACCCTTAAAAACACTAAACGTTAAACCCTAAACCCTAAAAATCCTAAAAAAAAACCCTAAAACCCTAAACACTAAACCCTAGAAACCCTAAAAAGCCCTAAACCTTAAACCCTAAAACCTTAAACACTAAACTCTAAACCCTAGAACCCTAGAACCCTAGAACCCTAAAAAACCACAAATAAAAAATCCTTAAACCCTAACCACTAAACCCTAAACCCTAAACCGTAAACCCTAAACCCTAAATCCACCCTAAACCCTAAACCCTAAACCCTAAAATCCTAAACCGTAAACCCTAAACCCTAAACCCTAAACAACAAAAACAACCCTAACCCTAAAAATATAAACCATAAACCCTAAACCCTTAACCGTAAAACCCTAACCCTAAAACCCTAGAAAAATCCCTAAACCCAAAAAAAACCCTAATCCCTAAAACCCAAAAATCCTACAAAACCCTAAACCCTAAATCCTAAAAACCATAAAAAAAAACCCTAAAACCCTAAACCCTAAACCATAAAAACCCTAAAAAACCCTAAACCCTAAAAACCATAAAAAAATTTCTTAAAACGCTAAACCCTAAACCCTAAAACCCTAAAACCCTTAACCTTAAAATGGTACAAAAAACCCTACAACTTAAAAACCCTAACCCCTAAACCCTAAACCCTAAAAAACCCTAAACCCTAAAACCCTAGAACCCTAAAAAACCCCAAACCAAAAACCCTTAAACCCTAACTGTTGTAGATCTGGTTTTGATGATGACAAATATGTTTCTATTGTGTTTTGCTTGGCTAACCCGTTTCAGGCACAAAAGATCACGAACAACTCAAGCCAACTCAAGATCGGGTCCAAGTGTGTCCCATGTACTATTTTTCTTTTTCTTGAGTCAATTATAATGTTACTGATCCCCTAGCTAAGTAACCTTGCACACACACACTCAGGGGGATAGCTTGAGTGAGTTAGAATTTCTATTTATTTTTTGTTCAGATCATCCAAGATGATGGTCACATCGTCCTGGACGATCCAGTAAAAATAAAAACCCTAATTAGGACGACTAAGTTAAGAGGGTCTGATTTAGCAGATCGTCCTGGATGATCTTTGGATCGTACGGGATGATATGCTCCAATCAGAAATTCTCAGCCACTAGATCAAGTTAGGCAAGTTTTTATTTTAAGATATTTGGTCTGATCGTCTCGGATGATACGTGTATTATCCAGGACGATCCAGTATAATCATGCCTAATTTAATCTGGTAATTAAGGAAAGAAGTTTATATTTGATTGATACGATCATATCGTCCTAGACGATCGCAGGATCGTCCTGGACGATCATGATCGTCTAGTGCATTTCAGCTGTATGTCCTGAACTGTGTTCAAGATGATTTGGGCACTTTTTGAACTAATCGTACGTGATGATATCCTTATCGTCCTAGACGATCAGGTCATTTTTTGGTCGTCCAACACAACTTTCTCTGAACGACCCAAACTATCTCCTGAACGATATGCCTCGATTTACACTAATCATCCGGGACGATTGCAGGATCGTACGGGATGATATGAATAACTTTCTGAACTGATCGTCTAGAAGAGCCAGATCATCCAGGCTGAATCAGCTAATTTTGAAATGATCGTACAGGACGATCTATCGATCGTCCTGGACGATCTTGGCCGACCAATTAAGATTTAGGGTAAATTTTAAGCCCTCCTATAAAAGAACTTTTTCTTGAAATAAGAAATATCTTTTACCACTTTCCTTCACAGAGAAACCCTAGAGAGAGAGAGAGTTGGGAGGGAGAGAGAGGATCTTGTGAGGGGGAGTTAGTGAGGGATTCACTAAGGTTGCTCTAAGCAAGGATCAGAGTCATCTTCTCCACTCGTCGTCTTCTGTCTAGTAGGTGTTCATCGTGGGAGGATCGTTCGCAAGAAGATCCGGGGTTCTCTGCCGCTTCAGGTGGAAGCAAAAGGAATCCGAGGGTTCTCTGCCCGCTTCAGGTGGAAGCAAAAGGAGTTTGAAGGTTCTCTGCCTGCTTCAGAAGGAAGCAAAAGGAGGTCGGGTTCTCTGCCTCACCGTGTGGTAAAAAGGAGGTTTTGTACAGGCTTCTCCGCCTTGCTGTGGGAGCAAAAGGAGAGACACTTTTGTTTAGTGCAATACCTGGTGGGGAGGCTCCGGGTAGTGGACGTAAGTCAAGTTGACCGAACCACTATAAAATTTGGTTTGCTTTTCTGATTCTGTTCTGCACTTTACTTTTCTGATATTAATTACTTGGATGAATATCTGTGATTAATCTTTTCATTCTTGTTTACTTATTTTCACTATAAAGTATCGAAAAGATTTTTCTGTTGTTCGTGAAATTTTTAAATAACCAAAGTCACCCCCCTCTTGGTTAGCCTCGGGACTAGTTCACTAGGGCTTAACATCCCTATCAAACTTTCAAGTGGTATCAGAGTGGGATTCATAAAATCTAGTTTTGAACAACTTTTGAATTTGATCTATGGCTAACTGTGGTAATCGTAATACTGCTGAAGGCTATTCAATCACACGATCACCATTATTTGATAATATTCCTTTTGATTTTTCAAAAACACGCATATCCACTTTTCTGCAATCTATTGATTATCGTTTGTGGATGTTAGTTAAGGATGGTTATGAAGCACCACATAGACTTATCAATGGTATTAAAACTGAACTCTCGTTTGCAGATTAGACTTTTGGTGATCGTGACTTAGCATAGTTAAATGCAAAATATTTGAACTGTTTCTTTTGTGCTTTAAAATATGAAGAGTATATGCGTGTTTTTACTTGCACAACGGGTAAAGAAATCTGGGATAGATTGTGTATAATATATGAAGGTACAATTGAGGTCAAACTGTCTAGGTTAAACATCTTGTTGCATGATTAAGAACTTTTTCGCATGAAACCTAGTGATATGATTTCAGAAATGTACACAAGATTCACTCAAATCGTTACCTCTTTGCATGCTCTAGGAAGAGAACTGATTAATTACGAAAGAGTGAACAAAATTCTTAGATGTTTGCCTTCTTCTTATGATGTTAAGATTATTGTGATCACGAAATCTAAAGATTTAAATACTTACTCTATTGACAGCTTACTTAGATCACTCATTGCTTACGAGCAAGGGGTGAACCGAAGATAACTTGATGCAGGTGAACGAAAGAAGGAGAAGACAGTGGTACTAAAGGCCAAAGATTCAGATGCTAGCACTTCCCGGTCTGATAGCGATGATGTTGCCTTAATCACAAGGCAATTCAAAAGCTTTCTAAAGAAGAAGAATAAGAATTTTCAAAAGTGGAACAAAGGTAAGGCCAGTAGAAACTTTAAAGGTTCATCTGAATCTATTTGTTTTGAATGCAGGAAGTCTGGACACATAAAGGTGGATTATCCTACACTCAAGGCTCACCCAAGCAAGCAGAAGGGTGAGGAGAAACCAAAGTTCAGAAAGGATAAGAAGCGGATACAAAAGGCATTCTGGGTAGACTCTGCATCCAACTCCTCTGAGACTGAAGTTGAAGAGGAGGAAATAAATTTGTGTCTGATGGCTGATGATCACCCTGGTTAGTCGGACCAGGAAGAGGTATGTGAGCTTACTTTTGATCAATTATTTGAAGTATCTAAAAAAATTCATGCATCGTATAGGAAGCTTAAGAAAACCCATGCTAGTTTGAAATTGGATTATTTGACTTTGCAAAAAGAGCATGATGGTTTGATTAATGATCATTCAACTATTGATAGCAATCAAATGTCTTTACTTGATGAGTTTGATGAACTAAATAGAAAGCATTCTGATTTAATTGTTGAGCTTGATGCATTAAAAATATTGCATGTTGAATTAGAAGCTGCCTTTAAGAAATTGAAAGATATGGCATGTGATTTAGAAAGTAATGAAAGTGCAAGAACTTTTGAGATTGCTAGTCTTAACAAGGAGAACGAATTTTTAAGAGTGAAAATTGCTGCTTTTGAAAAGAATAAAAAACCACCAACTTTTGAACAATTTTATGCACCGCCACCTTTTGAAAAATCTGTTGCAAGTTCATCAAAGCATGTTTCATACACTTCTAGGAAGAGAAACTATCACTCATGATGTTTAGTTAATCCTTTTCCTGGTATTAGATGTTTTCCATGTGGCATGTTAGGACACATTTCCCACACCTGCATTGTTCACCGTAGTACACATTGAGTGTGGAGGCCCAAACTGCCTGTTTCACAGTACAACACGCATGCATTGCATTCTTCATTTCATGAGAAGGAACCCAAACCCGTTTGGGTTCCTAAGACTGATGTTTGATATTTTTGTAGGTGTGCTCTCACACAAGACCTCGTGAGAGCATGTGATACCTGGATAGCGGATGTTCTAGACATATGACTGGAGATACAAATCAGTTCATTTCGCTGGAGGCCAGAGCTGGAGGCAAGGTTACACTTAGAGATAACACCACTAGGAAGGTGCTAGACTCAGGTATAATTGGTGATTTAAAGAATTTTATTATTGACAATATTTTGCTTGTAGATGGACTGAAACACAACTTGCTGAGCATCAGTCAACTTTGTGATAAAAGATACAGCATCAAATTCCTGCCCACTGGCTGCATTTTAAGCTTAAATGATAAAGTTGTTTTGCAGGGGCAAAGGATCAACAATGTCTACAAGCTGGATGTAAGTTGCATTAAATCTGAGAATTTAATTTGCTTAAAAACTGCTGCTGATGAGTCTTGGTTATGGCATAAGAGATTGTGTCATGCCAGTATAAAAACCCTTAGGAGAGTCACCCAAAAGGACTTAGTTAGAGGTGTGCCCAAGCTTAAGTTCACTAAGGATCACCTGTGTGATGCATGTCAGTTAGGGAAGCAAGTCCAGTCCTCCTTTCACTCTGTTAAGGACATTAGCACCTCTAAACCTTTAGAAGTTCTTCATATGGACCTCTTTGGACCCATTAGCACTGCCAGCTTAGGGGGGAGAGTCTATGGGTTTGTGATTGTAGATGATTATTTGAGGTTCACTTGGGTGAAATTTTTGTCACATAAATCTGAGTCATTTGATGAGTTTAGATCTTTCTCTACTTGGATTCAGAAGAAGTTAGTATGTAAGATTGTTACCATCCATAGTGATCACGGAGGGGAGTTTGAAAATGAAAGATTTGGAAGTTTTTGTGAGGAGCAAGGGATTAGTCATAATTTTTCAGCTCCTAGGACCCCTCAGCAGAACGGGGTAGCTCAAAGGAAGAACAGGACCTTAGTGGAAGCAGCTAGAGCCATGCTTGCCGAGTATTCACTTCCAAAATACTTTTGGGCTGAAGCGGTGAACACTGCCTGTTATGTGCTGAATAGGGTGAATGTGAGAGTCAAACTGAACAAGACACCTTATGAGATCATTAAGGGTAGAACTCCAAATCTTTCCCACCTCCATGTCTTTGGCTATAAGGTTTTCATTCTGAACAACGGGAAGTCACGCTTAGGAAAATTTGACCCCAAATATGATGAAGGAGTGTTCTTAGGATATTCAAGTGTGGGGAAATCGTTTAGGGTGTTCAATAAGAGGACTTTGGTGGTGGAAGAAACAACCCATATAGTGTTTGATGAATCTGATTTGAAGGAGTCTAGATCTAAAGTACAAGATGAAGAGATTGTTGAGGTTATCCAAGGGGTTGGAAATATAAATTTGGAGGAAAGGATAGAACCTCAAACCATATTGCCTAGAGATTGGAGATACTCTTCGAGTCATCCTAAAGAACTGATCTTAGGAGACCCTTCTGAAGGTGTTAGAACTAGGCATGGACTTAGGAAGAAAGTAAACCATTCTGCCATTATCTCAATGACTGAACCCACCAACATCAATCAAGCCCTTTCGGATGAGTTTTGGATCTTAGCTATGGAGGAAGAATTGAATCAATTTGTAAGGAATGATGTTTGGGAGTTAGTAGAAAGACCTAGAAATCAAAGTATTGTGGGAACCAAGTGGGTCTTTAAGAATAATATGAATGATTCTGGTGCGGTGGTTAGGAATAAGGCAAGATTGGTGGCTAAGGGGTATAATCAGATAGAAGGGATTGATTTTGAGGAGACTTTTACCTCTGTAGCTAGATTGGAAGCCATTAGGGTGCTACTAGCCTTTCCTGTTACAAGGGTTTTAAGCTGTTTCAAATGGATGTCAAGAGTGCCTTTTTGAATGGGGTGATAAAAGAGGATATTTTTGTAGAACAATCCCCAGGTTTTGAGAGTTTCCAATATCCAAATCATGTGTATAAATTAAAAAAGCCTTATATGGATTGAAACAGGCACCCAGAGATTGGTATAAGAGGCTTAGCACAATCCTGATAGAAAGAGAGTTTGTTAAGAGGAGCGTGGACATCACCCTTTTTCTGAGGAGATTAGGAGATGACTTACTCATTGTCCAGATTTATGTTGATGATATAATTTTTGGATCTTCTGATAAGTATTTATGTGATGAGTTTTCTAAAATAATGAGTAAGGAGTTTTAGATGAGTATGATCGAAGAATTGTCCTACTTTTGGGGTTTAGTATAAGGCAGATAGATGATGGAACCTTTCTCAATCAATCTAAATACACTAAGGATATTTTGAAGAAATATGAAATGGACAAAGCCAAGCCAATCAATACTCCCATGAGCTCCTCTGTTTAGTTAGAAAAGGATTAAAGTGGAAAATCTGTTGATTAGAAGAAGTATAGAAGAATAGTCGGATCACTGCTTTACCTGACTGCTAGCCAACCTGATATCATGTTTAGTGTCTGTCTTTGTGCTAGGTTTTAGGCTGATCCTAAAGAGTCCCACCTGACTGCTGTTAAGAGAATTTTTAGATATCTTTTAGGGACCCAAAACCTAGGAATCTGGTACCCTAGGCACAGCACCTCTTTTGAGATCATTGGATATTCTGATTCTGACTTTGCAGGGTGTAGGGTGGATAGAAAGAGCACTTTTGGAACTTGTCAATTCATAGGATAGTCTCTAGTCTCCTGGTCCAGTAGAAAATAGAACTCAATTGCACTTTCCACTGCTGAACTCAAGCTGAGTACATTACCTTAGGAAGTTGTGTGGCCCAAGTTCTTTGGTTAAAGCAATAAGTCTTAGATTTAGGTTTACCTGTTGGCACAATTTTTGTTCTGTGTGAAAATACTAGTGTCATCTGTATCTCTAAGAATCCAATCCAACATTCTAAGACCAAACATATTGATATAAGGCATCACTTCATTAGGGACCATGTTATAAAAGGGGATATTGAGCTACATAATGTAGCAACTGAAAATCAGCTGGCTGACATATTCACTAAACCACTGGCCTTTGACTCATTCAGCATTTTGAGAATCAGATTTGGAGTGATTGATATAAATATTTGATTCAGATGACTGCTAATTTTTGATTGTTCTATTTTTTATTCTGTTTTCTATTATTTAGTTTTTTTTATTTTATTTGATCATTTATTTTCAGTTGGTTTTATTTCTTTTGCTGATTTCTGTGTTAGCCCCGTTGTTAGTTTGATTTGAATATTTACTTTCATGTGATTTTTCTACCTATTTTTATTAACTGGTTCATCTCTTGCACTTACTGTTTTATGTTTTTTAAAGTTTGATCACTGCTTACTACTTCTGATAATCTGAATTTCTGACTGGGAGTTTTACCTTGTTTTTGTTTGGAAGCTAGTAGACAGTGATTGACTCCACTGGATCTGTTAAAGGGAAGAAATATTGATGATTGTTTCTTTTTCTCTAACTCCTTTGCTGGTGTATTATTTCTTTTGGATAAATATCATCTTCAAAATTAAAATTTTAGTCTTTGAAATAGAGATTTATTTTATCTTTCTACAGTAATCTACCTCATATCAATAGTGTTTTTAAAGTCTTGAGTCATTATTCTGATTTTCTAAACCAAGTGATTGCACTTATCATATGACGTCTGGCTTTTATTTTGTGAATTACCCTTCCTAATCGTGGAGAGCATCTCCTATATCTGGAACGTAATTTCACATCAGAGACTATTTAACGATTATGAAAAGAAGAAAGCTTACAAAAAAAGCGCAGTGCGCCAAATCAATTAATAAAGAGGCACAAAATATGCCCAAAGCTGAAAAGATGCGAAATGTCGCCAACTAAAAGATATATAAAGTGTATCAAAAATGAAAAGTACGCAAAGCGCGAAATAAATTGAAAAAGAGGCATAAAATGAGCCCAACCAAGCTTTCTTTCCTTTCAGATCGTTAAAGGTCTTAGAAAAATCCGTGCGCCACTTAATACTTTCAAAAGCTTGTGTTTGAAAATCCTGATTTCTAATTTTTTACTTTGTAACACTATTATATTAGATATTTTTCTAGAATGAGGCTTAAAAGAATCTCTTTTTGAATCTAATTTCTTTTTTTTTCTGAATTGGATGTTTGTTTTGAAAGAGATTTGCATCGATAAGGTGCCCGAGGTGGGAGTTACGAAAGTAAATTTTTTCAACTTTTTTTGGATTTCAGCATTGTCAATCGTCTTCATATTAGTTTTTGGATCTAAAATCAAGAAAAAATTCTTATTTACTCGAGCAGCTTGATCAAAAAAAAAATTGTTGCTTTTATGTGTTTTTCCTGTGAGTTTTGTTTATTTTTGTTTTATTTTAATTTCATGGTTGTATTTTTAGGATCCTGATCTGTCATCTTCATCCTCTATCTTTTTTTGTTTTCTTCACATCGTCCTGGAAGATACCCCGATCGTCATGAATGATCCTCTTCGTCCTGGACGATCCAAACATCATCTTGGACGATTCATTCAAAATCATCCCCATACTGCTCCTGCTGCTGAAAAAACTCCAATTATTGGTGATTGTCCTAGACGATCCTTACATCGTCCAGGATGATATAATCCATATCTTCCTGATTTGATCAAACGGCTGACATTGTAGCAATTATTGTCCATCATCCTGGATGATCCACCTCATCGTCCTGGACGATCCATGTGTCAGCCGCTAGATGATTCGAATTTGCCCCGTCCGACACACTTATTGCACATCGTCCGGGACAATCCACCTAATCGTCCAGGATGATACCTTTTCATCAACTGTCGTCCAGCCTGAATCCTCGGGATGATCACTTGTGTCTAATCGTCCTGGACGATCTCTGGTCATCCTGGACGATCGGACCACTTTTTTGACCAATCGTCCAGGACGTAATAATTGCCCCAATCGTCCTGGACGATCTCACGATCGTACGGGACAATCCGGCCAAGATCTATTTAAACAACCATTTTCTTAAGGATTTTTCACACTCTTTCTTCCAAACCCCCTCTACTTCCCTTCACTCTTGATTTCTAATGGCTGGTGGCAAACATTCGCGTCAAAAGGGTGCAAGTTCCTCCTAGGGGCCTGTTGATCCTCGCTTCCCAAATGCAGCAGATCAGGCTGCCTACGAACGCTACTGTGAGGTGGGGATCACACCATCCAAAATAGTAAATTCCCGCACTCTGACTTATCCTATTCTTGACCTCTTCGCACACACCTCCCTCACTTTCATCATGACTCTCGCCTTTCCTTTTAGCACGAAACTTCTTCGCATTTTCTTTATAAATTTGTAGATTTCGGCTGATTATTCCACCCTCCGCTCTTATGTAAATCAGCGCCCCGTCGAACTCACTTACCGGGACTTTCATAACATTCTCCAACTTTTCGTCACTGGCGACAAACTCCACACCCTTATCAACGACCCTGACTATGATTGGAGTGTCGCTAATCATTTCCTTCGTAATACAAATGCCCCTTATCATGACAATGCTTGCACTACACTTCTTAAGGACACCCGGACCATTCAACATGTCCTTCGTTCCTCCGTCATTCCAAAGGCGGGGGATCGAATTCACATTACCCCACTACTGTCCTTGACCACATACTACATCCTGGCCCATAGGGAATTTAATGCCACTGACCTTATTATCCGGTACCTTGAGCACCTCACCACTATTCGGGATCCAGGTCATCGACGTCGTCCCAATCTTGCCTTAGGACATATCATTGCCTATGCCCTAGAAACCAAATATGACCTGCAATATCCCGTAGCTCCAAATGTCCCTCCTTCCTTCTTCACCAACAATTCCTTCCATGTCCTACACAGCACCCAACTACATCCGGAGCCCGCCCCGGATGTTGAGGAAGAGGAGGAAGAGGCTATTCCAATTCCTGCTGCACCAGATGCACCTGCTCCCGTTCGCATTGCCTCTCCCTTTGACCACCTGGTGCAGCGCTTCGATCAGTGGGAGGCCAGATTTGACTCCTATGTGGGTACCCAGGAGCAGCGGCATGCCGAGGACATCTAGCGGTTCACCGACTATGCTGCGCAGCAGCAACTGCAGCATGACCAGGACATTGTCTAGATTGGAGCTCAATTTCAAGCCATTCACAACTACTTCTTATGTTTTATACTTATGTTTCAGCATTCTGTTTTACCTTCCTCCTTTTTGTGATGTCAAAAGGGGGAGTCAGTTGTCGTCGTTTCTATTTTTGTTATGTGTTATGTTTCCTGTATTAGTTTGATTGTTAAATGAAAATTTGAAAAAAATTATTTTTCGATATTCTAGTTATTTTTCAAACTACTATACAAATGTTTAACTTCATCAAAAAGGGGGAGATTATTGCAGATCTGGTTTTGATGATGACAAACATGTTTCTATTATGTTTTTCTTGGCTAACCTGTTTCAGGCACAAAAGATCACGAATAACTCAAGCCAACTTAAGATCGGGTCCAAGTGTGTCCCATGTACTATTTTACTTTTTCTTGAGTCAATTGTAATGTAATTGATCCCCTAGCTAAGTAACCTTGCACACATACACTTAGGGGGAGAGCTTGAGTGAGTTGGAGTTTCTGTTTATTTTTTGTTCAGATCGTCCTGGATGATGGTCACATCGACCTAGACGAACCAGTAAAAATAGAAACCCTAATTCGGGCGACTAAGTTAAGAGGGTCTGAATTGGCAGATCGTCCTGGACGATCTTTGGATCGTACTGGACGATATGCTCAAATCAGAAATTCTCAGCCGCTAGATCAAGTTAGGCAAGTTTTTATTTTAAGATATTTGGCCTGATCGTCCCGGACGATACGTGTATCGTCCTGGATGATCTAGTACAATCATGCCTAATTTAATCTGGTAATTAAACCAAGTAAATTATATTTGATTGATACGATCATATCATCCTGGACGATCGCAGGATCGTCCCGGACGATCATGATCGTCTAGTGTATTTCAGCTGTACGTCCCGAACTGTGTTCAGGATGATTTGGGCACTTTTTGAACTAATCGTACGGGACGATATCCTTATCGTCCCGGACAATCAGGTCATTTTTTGGTTGTCCAACATAACTTTCTCTGGACGACCCTAACTGTCTCCTGGACATTATGCCTCGATTTACACTAATCGTCCCGGACGATCGCAGGATCGTACGGGACGATATGAACAACTTTCTGAACTGATCGTCCTGAAGAGCCAGATTGTCCAGGCTGAATCAGCTGATTTTGAACTGATCGTACAGGACGATCTATCGATCGTACAGGACGATCTATCGATCATCCTGGACGATCTTGGCCGACCAGTTGAGATTTAGGGCAAATTTTAAGCCCTCCTATAAAAGAACTTTTTCTTGAAACAAGAAATATCTTTTGCCACTTTCCGTCCCAGAGAAACCCTAGAGAGAGAGAGAGTTGGGAGAGAGATAGAGAATCTTATGAGGGGGAGTTAGTGAGGGATTCACTGAGGTTGCTCCAAGCAAGGATCAGAGTCGTCTTCTCCGCTCATCGTCTTCTGTCTAGTAGGTGTTCGTCGTGGGAGGATCGTTCGCAAGAAGATCCGGGGTTCTCTGCCCGCTTCAGGTGGAAGCCAAAGGAGTCCGAGGGTTCTCTGCCCGTTTCAGGTGGAAGCAAAAGGAGTTCGAAGGTTCTCTGCCTGCTTCAGGAGGAAGCAAAAGGAGGTCGGGTTCTCTGCCTCACCGTGTGGTGAAAAGGAGGTTTTGTATAGGCCTCTCTGCCTTGCTGTAGGAGCAAAAGGAGAGACACTTTAGTTAAGTGCAATACCCGGAGGGGAGGCTCCGGGGAGTGGATGTAGGTCAGGTTGACCGAACTACTATAAAATCTGGTTTGCTTTTCTGATTCTGTTCTGCACTTTACTTTTCTGATATTAACTGCCTGGGTGAATATCTGTGATTAATCTTTTCGTTCTTGTTTACTTGTTTCCGCTGCAAAGTATCGAAAAGATTTTTCTGTTGTTCGTGAAATTTTTAAATAACCAATTCACCCCCCCTCTTAGTTAGCCTCGGGACTAGTTTACTAGGGCTTAACATCCCTATCGAACTTTCACTAACCACTAAACCGTAAACCCTAAACCGTAAACCCTAAACCCTAAGTCCACCCTAAACCCTAAACTCTGAACCCTAAAACCCTAAATCGTAAACCCTAAACCCTAAACCCTAAACAATAAAAACAACCTTAACCCTAAAAACATAAACCCTAAACCCTAAACCCTAAACCCTAAACCGTAAAACCCTAACCCTAAAACCCTAGAAAAATCCTAAACCCTAAAAAAACCCTAATCCATAAAACCCAAAAATCCTACAAAACCCTAACCCTAAAAACCATAAAAAAAAAACCCTAAAACCCTAAACCCTAAACCATAAAAACCCTAAAAAACCCAAAACCCTAAAAACCATAAAAAAAAACCTTAAAATCCTAAACCCTAAACCCTAAAAACCTTAAAAACCCCTAAAACCTAAACCATGAACCCTAAACCCTAAACCCTAAAGCCCTAAATCCCTTAATTGTAAAACCGTAAAAAAAACCCTACAACTTAAAAACCCTAACCCCTAAACCCTAAACCCTAAAAAACCCTAAACCCTAAAACCCTAGAACCCTAAAAAACCCCAAACCAAAAACCCTTAAGCCCTAACCACTAAACCCTAAACCGTAAACCGTAAACCCTAAACCCTAAATCCACCCTAAACCCTAAACCCCAAACCCTAAAATCCTAAATCGTAAACCCTAAACCCTAAAGCCTAAACAATACAAATAACCTTAACCCTAAAAACATAAACCTAAACCCTAAACCCTAAACCCTAAATAGTAAAACCCTAACCCTAAAACCCTAGAAAAATCCCTAAACCCTAAAAAACCCTAATACATAAAACCCAAAAATCCTACAAAACCCTAAACCCTAAACCCTAAAAACAATAAAAAAAAACCCTAAAACCCTAAACCCTAAACCGTAAAAACCCTAAAAAACCCTAAACCCTAAAAACCATAAAAAAAAACCTTAAAATACTAAACCCTAAACCATAAACCCTAAAAACCCCTAAAACCTAAACCATGAACCCTAAACCCTAAACCCTAAAAAAAATCTTAAACCCTAAAAACCTTAAACCCTAAACCCTAAACCATAAACGCTAAATCGTAAACTATAAAACCCTAAACCCTAAAACCCTAAAAAAAAAAACCTAAGCCCTAAATCCTAAAAAAACCATAAACCCTAAAACCTTTAAAAAAACCCTAAACCCTAAAACCCTAAAACCCTAAAATCCTAAAAAACCCTAAGCCCTAAAACCCTAAATCCTAATCCCTAGAAAACCTAAAAAAAAATACTTAAACCCTAAACCCTAAACCATAAAAACCCTAAAAAAAAACCCTAAAACCTTAAACACCAAACCCTAGAAACCCTAAAAGAACACTAAACCCTAAACCCTAAACCCTAAACCCTAAACACTAAAACCTTTTACCGTAAAACCCTAAAAGAAACCCTAAACCTTAAAAACCCTAAACCCTAAACCCTAAACCCTAACAAAATCCTAAACCCAAAAACCTTAGAACCCTAAACCCTTAACCCTAAACCCTAAAACCCTAAACACTAAACGCTAAACCCTAAACCCTAAATCCAACCTAAACTATAAAAACCCCAAACCCTAAACCCTAAACCCTAAACCACCCTAAAAATAACCCTAACCCTAATACCCTAAACCCTACACCCTAAACCTGAAAAACCCTAACCCTAAAACCCATAAAAAAACCCTAAACCCTAAATAAACCCTGAACCCTAAAACCCTAAAATCCTAAAAAACTCTAAACCCTAAACCCTAAACTCTAAAAACCTAAAAAAAAAAACCCTTAAACCCTAAACCCTAAATCGTAAACCCTGAAAACCCTAAAAAATCCTAAACCCTGAACCCTAAACCCTAAACCTAAAAAACCCTAAACCCTAAACCCTAAAAAAATTGCAAACCCAAAAAACCTTAAACCCTAAACCCTAAACCATAAATGCTAAACCGTAAACTGTAAAACCCTAAACCCTAAAACCATAAAAAAAACCCTAAACCCTAAATCCTAAAAAAACCTAAACCCTAAAACCCTAAAAAAAAACCCTAAACCGTAAACCCCTAAAACCCTAAAACCCTAAATCCTAAACCCTAAAAAACCTAAAAAAAAATCCTAAAACCATAAACCATTAGAAACTCTAAATGCTAAACCCTAAATCGTAAAAACCCTAAAAAAAACACTAAAACCCTAAACACCAATCCCTAGAAACCCTAAAAAAACACTAAACCCTAAACTCTAAAAACCTTAAACCCTAAACCCTAAACCCTAAACCCTAAAAACCTTAGAACTCTAAACCCTTAACCCTAAACCCTAAAACCATAATAACTAAACGCTAAACCCTAAACCCTAAATCCAACCTAAACTATAAAAACCCCAAAACCTAAACCCTAAACCCTAAACCACCCTAAAAATAACCCTAACCCTAAAACCCTAAACCCTACACCCTAAACCCGAAAAACCCTAACCCTAAAACCCTTAAGAAAAACCTTAAACCCTAAATAAACCCTGAACCTTAAAACCCTAAAATCCTAAAAAACCCTAAACCTTAAACCCTAAACTCTAAAAACCTAAAAAAAAAACCCTAAAACCCTAAACCCTAAATCATAAACCCTGAAAATCCTAAAAAATCCTAAACCCTGAACCTTAAACCCTAAACCTAAAAAACCCTAAACCCTAAACCCTAAACCCTAAACCCTAAAAAAATTGTAAACCCAAAAAACCTTAAACCCTAAACCCTAAACCAAAAATGCTAAACCATAAACTGTAAAACCCTACACCCTAAAACCATTAAAAAAACCCTAAATCCTAAATCCTAAAAAAAACTTAAACCCTAAAACCCTAAAAAAAAAAACCGTAAACCCCTTAAACCATAAAACCCTAAATCCTAATCCCTAAAAAACCTAAAAAAAATCCTAAAACCCTAAACCATAAACCCTTAAAAACTCTAAATGCTAAACCCTAAATCGTAAAAACCCTAAAAAAAACCCTAAAACCCTAAACACCAAACCCTAGAAACCCTAAAAAAACACTAAACCCTAAACCCTAAAAACCTTAAACCCTAAACCCTAAACCCTAAACACTAAAAGCCTTTACCGTAAAACCCTAAAAGAAACCCTAAACTATAAAAACCCTAAACCCTAAATTCTAAACCCTAAAAAAATCCTAAACCCAAAAACCTTAAAACCCTAAACCCTAAACCCTAAAACTCTCACCACTAAACCCTAAACCCTAAACCCTAAATCCACCCTAAACTATAAAAACCCTAAACCCTAACCCCTAAACCACCCTAAAAATAATCCTAACCCTAAAACACTAAACCATAAACCCTAAACCTTAAATCAAAAAACCCTAACCCTAAAACCCTTAACAAAACCCTAAACCCTAACAAAACCCTAAACCCTAAAACCCTAAAATCCTAAAAAACCCTAAACCCTAAACCCTAAAAACCTAAAAGAAAAAACCCTAAAACCCTAAACCCTAAACCGTAAACCCTGAAAACCCTAAAAAACCTAAACCATAAAAAGCCTAAAAAAAACCATAAAACCCTAAACTCTAAACCCTAAAAACCCTAAAAAACCCAAAATCCTAAACCCTAAAAACCCTAAAAAACCCTAAACCCTAAACCTCAAACCCAAAAACCTAAACACTAAACCCTAACCCCTAAACCCTAAAACCTAAAAAAAACTGTAAACCCTAAAAATCTTAAACCCTAAAACCTAAACCATAAATGCTAAGCCGTAAACCGTAAAACCCTAAACCCTCAAACCCTAAAAAAAACACTAAACACGAAACCCTAAAAAAACCCTAAAACCTAAAACCCTTAAAATCCTTAAACCCTAAACCCTAAAACCCTAAACCCTAAACCCTAAAAACCATAAAAAAAAGAACCCTAAAACCCTAAACCCTAAAAACCACTAAACCCTAAAAACCCATAAAAAAACCTCAAAACATACTCCCTAAACCCTAAAAACCCTAAACACTAAATCCTAAACACTAAACCCTAAACCGTTAAACCCTAAATCCTAAACCCTAAACCCTAAACATAAAACCCTAAACCCTAAACTCTAAGTCCTAAAAAAAACCCTAAACCCTAAAAACCTTAAACCCTAAACCGTAAACCCTAAACCCTAAATCTTAAAACCCTAAAGCCTAAAACACTAAAAAAAACCCTAAAGCCTAAAGCCTAAACCCTAAAAAAACTGTAAACCTTAAAACCCTAAAAAATATTAAAAACCATAAAAAAACCCTAAACCCTATATCCTAAAACCCTAAACTATAAAAAAACATAAAACCCTAAAAACCTTAAACCCTAAACCCTAAACCCTAAAAATAACCCTAAACCCCAGAAACCATAAACCCTAAACCCTAAACCTTAAACACTAAACCCTAAAATCCTAAAAAAAATTGTAAACCCTAAAACCATAAAACCCTAAAAAATCCTAAATCCTTAAATAGTAAACCCTAACATTAAACCATAAGCCCTAAACCCTAAAAACCTTAAAAATAATTCATAAAACCCTAAACCCTAAACCTTAAAAACCCAAAAAAACCCTATACACTAAACCCTAAAAAAAAACCCTAAACCCCTAAACCCTAAAATCCATAAAAAATCGTAAACCCTAAATTCTAAACCCTAAAAACCCTAAACCCTAAACCCTAAAAGCCTTAACACTAAACCCTAAAACCCTAAACCCTAAAACCTAAACCCTAAACCCTAAAACCCTAGAAACTAAACCCTAAACCCTAAACCCTTAAGCCTAAACCCTAAAAAAACCCTAAACCCCAAAAACCCTAAACCCTAAACCCTAAACCCTAAACCCTAAATCATAAACCATAAAACCCTCAACCCTAAAACCCTAAAAAAAACCCTAAACATTAAAACCCTAAAATCTTTAAAAACCCTAAACCCTAAACCCTAAAAACCCTAAAAAACCCTAAACTCTTAAAAAAACCCAAAAAACTTAAACCCTAAACCCTAAAAATACCCTTAAACCCTAAAAACTATAAACCCTAAATCCTAAATCGTAAAACCATAAACCCTAAAACCCTAAAAAAAAAACCCTATACCCTAAACCTAAACACTAAAAAATCCTAAACGCTAAACACTAAAACTTTAAAAAATCCTAAAAAACCCTAAACCCTAAATCTTAAATCCTAAATAAAATGAAAAATCCTAATAACCTTAATCCCTAAACCCTAATCCCTAAAAAACATAAACACTAAACCCTATACCCTAAGCCCTAAACAGTAAAACCCTAAACCCGAACACCCTAAAAAAACCCTAATCCCTAAACCCTAAAAAAAACCCTAAACCCTAAAAAACCCCAAAAACTCTACACCCTAAACCCTAAAAACCCTATACACTTAACCCTAAACCCTAAACCTTAAACTCATAACCCTAAACCCTAAACCCAAAATCCTAAAAAAAAAACCTACACCCTAAAAACCTTAAACCCTAGACCCTAAACCCTAAATCGTAAACCCTAAACCCTAAATTGTAAAACCCCAAAGCCCAAAATCCTAAAAAAAAACCTTAAACCCGAAACCCTAAACCCTAAAAAAATCGTGAACCTTAAAACAAAAAAACCATAAAAAATATTTAAAAACACTAAAAAAAAACCTAAAGCCTAAAACCTAAACCCTAAAAAAATCAAAAACCATAAAAACCTTAAACCCTAAGCCCTAAACCCTAAAAATAACCCTAAACCCTAAAAACCATAAACCCTAAACCCTAAACACTAAACCCTAAAACCTTAAAAAATTTTATAAACCCTAAAAAAACCTTTAACCCTAAGACCCTAAAAAATTCTAAACCCTAAAAAAGTAAACCCTAAACATTAAGCCCTAAAACCTAAAAACCTTAAAAAAATTCGTAAAACCATGAACCCTAAACCCTAAAAACCTAGAAAACCCCAATACCCTAAACCCTAAAAATGCTAAAAAAAACCCTAAAACCCTAAACCCTAAAACCCTAAAAAATTGAAACCCTAAACCCTAAACCCTAAACCCTAAAACCCTAAACCATAAAAACACTAAACCCTAAACCATAAACCCTAAAACCCTAAACCCTAAACCATAAACCATAAACCCTAAATCATAAACCCTAAAAAAAACCTGAACCCTAAACCTTAACCCTAAACCGTAAACCTTAAAACACTAAACCCTAAAACCCTAAAAAAACACTAAACACTAAAACCCTAAAATGCTAAAAAACCCTAAACCCTAAAACCTAAAAACCCTAAAAAACCCTAAACCTTAAAAAAATCTAAAACCCTAAACCCTAAACCCTAAAAATAACCCTTAACCCTAAAAACCATAAACCCTAAACCCTAAATCGTAAAACCCTAAACCCTAAAACCCTAAAAAAACCCTAAAATATAAACCCTAAAACCTAAAAAAATCTACAACACTGAACCCTAAAACCCTAAAAAACTATAAAAAACCCTAAACCCTAAATCCTAAACCCTAAACCCTAAAAAAAAAACCCAAAACTCTAATAATCTTAAACCCTAGACCCTAAACCCTAAAAAACCTAAACACTAAACCCTAAACCCTAAACCCTAAGCCCTAAATAGTAAAACCCTAAACCCTAAAACTTTAAACAAAACTCTAAACCCTAAACCCTAAGAAAACCCTAAACTTTAAAATCCTAAAAAAAATTAAAAAAATCCTAATAAACCTGAAACCCTAAATCCTAAACCCTAAAATGTAAAAAACACCCAAAACCCTAAAAAACTTAAACCCTAAACCCTAAACCCTAAAAATAACCCTAAACCCTAAAATACATAAACACTAAATCCTAAACCCTAAACCCTAAGCCTTAAATCGTAAAACCCTAAACCCTAAAACCCTAAAAAAACCCTAAACCCTAACAAAACCTTAAACCCTAAAATCCTAAAAAACCTTAAATCCTAAACCCTAAAAACCTATAAAAAATACCCAAAATCCTAATCCCTAAACCCTAAAAATAATAAAGGATCAACAAAATCTACATGCTGGATGTAAGCTGCTTTAAAACTAATATTTTAATTTGCTTAAAAACTACTGTTGTTGAGTCTTAGTTGTGGCACAAGAGATTATGTCATGCTAGTATGAAAACCCTTAGGAGAGTCACCCAAAAAGACTTAGTTAGAGGTGTCCCCAAGCTTAAGTTCACTAAGGACCACCTGTATGAAGCCTGTCAATTAGGGAAGCAAGTCCACTCCTCTTTCCACTCAATTAAGGACATCAACATCTCTAGACCTTTAGAAGTCCTTTACATGGATTTATATGGACCCATTAGCACTACAAGCTTAGGGGGGAGAGTCTATGGATTTGTGATTATTGTTGATTACTTAAGGTTAACTTAGATTAAATTTTTATTACATAAATCTGAGTCATTTGATCAATTTAAGTCTTTCACTAGTTAGAATTAGAGGAAGTTAGGTTGTGAGATCTTGACTATTGATAGTGATCATGGTGGAGAGTTTGAAAATATGAGATTTGGAACATTCTGTGAGGAGCAAGGGATTAGCCATAACTTTTCTGCTCCTAGGACCCCTCAACAGAACAGGGTAGCTGAACGAAAGAATAGGACCTTAGTGGAAGCCGTTAGAGCCACGCTTGCTGAGCATTCACTTCCAAAATACTTTTGGGCTGAAGCGATGAACAATGCCTATTATGTGCTAAATAGGGTGAATGTTAGATCAAATCTGAATAAGACACCTTATAAGATCATTAAGGGTAGAACTCCAAACCTTTCCCACCTCCATGTCTTCGACTCTAAGGTTTTTATTCTGAATAATAGGAAGTCATCCTTAGGAAAATTTGATCCCAAATCTGATAAAGGAGTGTTCTTAGGCTATTTTAGTGTGGGGAAATCATTTAGGGTGTTTAATAAGAGGACTTTGGTGGTAGAGGAGACAACTCATGTTCTATTTGATGAATTTGATCCTAAGGAGACTAGAGTTAAAAAAGAAGAAGATGTAGGAGATATTACCTAAGGAGTTAAAAATGTAAATATAGAGGAAAGGGTAAAACCTAAAAATACTTTGCCTCAAGATTGGAGATATGCTTTGAGTCATCCTAAAGAAATGATCTTAGGAGACCCTTCTGAAGGTGTTAGAACAAGGCATGGACTTAGGAAGGAAGTAAACCATTCTGCCTTTATCTCAATGACTGAACCCACCAACATCAATCAAGCCCTTTCTGATGAGTTTTGGATCTTAGCTATGCAAGAGGAATTGAATCAATTTGTAAGGAATGATGTTTGAGAGTTAGTAGAAAGTCCTAGGAATCAAAGTGTAGTGGGAACCAAGTCGGTCTTTAAGAATAAGATGAATGATTCTGATGTGGTGGTTAGGAATAAGGCAAGATTGGTGGCTAAGGGGTACAATTAAATTGAAGTGATTAATTTTGAGGAGACCTTTGCCCCTGTAGTTAGATTGGAAGCCATTAGGATGCTACTAGCTTTTGCATGTTATAAGGGATCTAAGCTGTTTCAAATATATGTCAAGAGTGCCTTTTCAAATGGGGTAATAAAAGAGGATGTCTTTGTAGAGAAACCCCTAGGTTTTAAGAGTTTTCAATATTCAAATCATGTTTATAAATTAAAAAAGGACTTATATGGATTGAAATAGGCACCCAGAGCTTAGTATGAGAGGCTTAGCATATTCCTACTAGAAAGAGAGTTTGTTAAGGGGTGCGTAGACACCACCCTTTTCCTTAGGAAAGTAGGAGATGATCTACTCATTATCCAGATCTATGTTCATGATATACTTTTTAGATCTTCTGATAAAAATTTATGTGATGATTTTTCTAAGATAATGAGTAAGGAGTTTGAGATGAGTATGATGGGAGAATTGTCCTACTTTTTAGGGTTTAGCATAAAGCAAATGGATGATGGAAATTTTCTAATTCAATCAAAATGCACTAAATCAATACTCCCATGAGTTCCACTGTTCAGTTTGATAAGCATTCAAATGGAAAATCTATTATTTAGTTTAGGGGAATAATTGTTACAAATCTGGTTTTAAGGGTTATAATTTTGATGATAACAAACATTTCTATTTCTGGTTGTCTGTTTAATCTTTTGGGTAAGCAGGATCAATTGCAAGTTCAAGCCAGTTCAAGATCAAGTCAGTCTATTTTGAAATTTAGGTCCAATAGACTATTTTCATCTTTATTGAGTCAAATGCAATGTAACTGATCACATAGCTAAGTAACCTTACACACACACACTTAGGGGGAGAGCTTGAGTGAATTAGAGTTTCAGCTCATTTTTTGTTCAGATCATCCTGGATGATATTAACATTATCTTGAATGATCCAGTGAAAACAGAAACCTTAATTAAGACGATCATGTTAAGTTGGTTTGATTAAGCTGATCATCCTGGATGATATCAGTTTCGTACAGGACGGTATGCTTAAATAAAAAATTCTCAACCATCAAATTAAGTTAGGCAAGTTTTATTTTAAGACATTTAGTCTGATCGTCCAGGATGATACGTGTATCATGCAGGATGATATGTGTATCATCCAGGATAATTTGTCACAATCATGCCTAAATTAGTCTGGTTATTAATGAAAATAATTAATATTTAATTGATACGATCATATTGTCCGGGATGATTGCAATATCGCCCGGGAAGTTCATGACCTTCTAGTGCATTTCACCTATTCGTCTAAAGCAGTGATCAGGATGATTTTGGTTATTTTTGAACTAATCAGACAGGACGATAGCGATATCGTCCCGGATGATCAGGTTATTTTAAGATCATCCTGCATGTCTCACCTGTACGTTCAGAGTGGTTCTCAAGATGATATTGTGTGGTTTTGAACTAATAGTATAAGATGATAGATATATCATCCTAGATGATCAAGTCATTTTGAGATCATCCAGCACAAGTTCCCCTAGACGTCCAAATTGATCTTCTGGACAAAATTCCTGATTTACACTAATCATCCCAGACGATCTCAGAATCATACGGGATGATCTGAATAACTTTTTTCTACTAATAATCCAAAAGAACCAGATCATCCAGGCAGATACATGTGATTTTGAATTGATCGTACAGGATGATCTAGTGATCGTCTTGGATAATATTGGCCGATTAATTGAGATTTAGGGTAAATTTTGAGCCCTCCTATAAAAGATCTTTTTCTTCCAATAAGAAAAATCTTTTGCCATTTTTCTTTCCAGAAAAACCTTGAGAGAGAGTGCTTGGGAGAGAGAGTGAGGATCTAGTGAGGGCTGTTTACGAGGGACTCACAATGGTTACTCCAAGCAAGGATCAGAGTTATCTTCTCTATTCATTGCCTATTTTTTATGTGAGGATCATTCGCAAGAAGATCTGTGTTCTCTACCTGCTTCAGGAGGAAGAGAAAGGAGTTCAGGTTCTCTTCCTACTTCAGGAAGAAGCAAAAGGTGTCTGGGTTCTCTGCCTACTTTAGGAGGAAGAGAAAGGAGTTCAGGTTCTCTGCCTCATCGAGTTAGTGGAAAGGAGTTTTGTACAGGCTTCTCCGCCTTGCTGTGGGAGCAGAAGGAGAGTCACTTTTATGTTAGTGCAATACCCGGAGGGGAGGCTGCAGGGAGTGAACGTAGGTCAAGTTGACTGAACTACTATAAAATCTGGTGTGTTCTTTCTGATTATTTTCTACACTTTACTTTTCTATTATTATCTACTTAGGTGAAACTTGTGGTTGATCTTTTCATTTCTAGGTTTACTTATTTCCGCTAAAAATTACTGAAAAGATCTTTCCTGTTGCTCACAAATTTTTAAAACTATCAATTCACCCCCCTCTTGGTTAGCCTCAGGACTAGGTCATTAGGGCTTAACATCCCTATCAAACTTTTAAGTGGTATCAGAGCGGGATTCAAAAATTAAGTTTAAAAACTTTTGAATTTGATCCATCGCTAAATTTAGTAATCATAATATTGCTGAAAGTTATTCAATTACACGACCGCCATTGTTTGATAACATTCTCTTTGAATTTTGGAAAACTCACATGTCCACTTTTCTTCAATCTATAGATTATCGCATATGGATGCTTGTTAAAGATGGCTATGAACTATATTTTAGAATGGTTAACAATGTTAAAACTGAACTGCCTTTCACTGATTGGACTTTTGATGATCATGACTTAGCCCAACTGAATGCCAAATAATTAACTATTTTTTCTGTGCTTTAAAATGTGAGGATTACATGCGTGTTTCTACTTGTATAACTGGTAAAGAAATTTTGGATAGATTGTGCATCATTTATGAAGGTACAACTGAAGTCAAACAGTCTAGGTTAAACATATTGCTGCATGACTATGAACTTTTTTTGCATAAAACCTACTGAGTCTATTTCTTAAATATATATGAGGTTCACTCAAATTATCACTTCTTTGCATGCTTTAGGAAGAGAACTTACAAACTATGAAAAAGTGAACAAGATTTTGAGAAGTTTGCCTTCTTCATTTGATGCTAAGATAACTGTAATTACTGAATCGAAAGATTTGAACAATTATTTTATTGATAACTTATTTGGTTCACTCTTTGCATATGAGCAAAGGGTGAACCAAAGATAGCTCGATGAAGGTGAGAAGAAGAAGGAGAAAACTGTGATGCTGAAGGCCAACGATACTGACACTGATTCTTCTAGGTTTGATAGCGATGATGTTGCCTTAATCGCTGAGCAATTCAAAAGCTTTCTAAGGAAGAAACATAAGAACTTTTAGATGTGGAATAAGGGTAAGTCCAGTAAAATTTTTAAAGGTTCATCTGATACTGTTTATTTTGAATGCAGGAAGCCTAGACACATTAAAGCTGATTTTCATACACTTAAAGCTCACCCAAGCAAAGAGAAAGGTGAGGAGAAACCCAAGTTCAGGAAGAAAAAGAAGCGGATTCAAAAGGCATTCTAGGCAGATTCTGCATCTGACTCCTCTAAGACTGAAGCTGAAGAGGAGGAAACCAACTTGTGTTTGATGGCAGATGATCATCTTAGTTAGTCTGACCAGGAAGAGATATGTGAGCTTACTACGATCAATTATTTGAAGTGCCTGAAGGAATTCACGCATCGTATAGGAAACTTAAGAAATTACATACTAGCCTGAAATTAGATTTCTTAACCTTATAAAAAGAGCATGATTCTTTAGTTAAAGATCATTCTACACTTGATAGCAATCACATGTCTTTAGTTGATGAATTTGATGAATTGAATAAAAAGTATTCTTATCTAATTACTGAGCATGATTCATTGAAAATATCGCATGTTGATTAAAAAAGAGCTTTTAAAGAATTAGACAACATAGCATGTGAAGTGGAGAGTAGTAATGGAGCGTTGAAATTTAAAATTACAAGTCTTAACAAGGAGAATGAAATTTTAAGAGTAAAAATTACTACTTTTGAGAAAAATGAAACACCTCCTACTTTTGCAAAGTTTAATGCACCTCCACCTTTTGAAAAATCTATTTCAAAATTATCAAGGCATGTTTCATACAAACTTAGGAAGAGGCACTATCACCCACGTAGATTAGTTAACCCTTTTCTTGGTGTTAGATGTTTTTTTGTGGCATGTTAGGACACATCTCCCACACCTGCACTGTTCACCTTAGTACACATTGGATGTGGAGGCCCAAATTGCCTTTTTCACAGCACAGCACACATGTATTGTATTCTTCTTTTTATAAGAAGGAACCCAAACCTGTTTGAATTCCTAAATCCGACATTTGATGATTTTATAGGTGTGCTCTCACACAAGACCTCGTGAGAGCATGTGGTACCTAGACAGCGGATGTTCAAGATACATGGCTGGAGATATAAATCAATTCATTTCACTGGAGGTCAGGGCTGGAGGTAAGGTTACAATTGGAGACAACACCACCAGGAGGGTGGTAGGAGCAGGTATAATTTATGATTCAAAGAATTTCATGATTGACAATATTTTGCTTGTAGATGGATTGAAACACAACCTGCTGAGCATCAATCAACTCTATGACAAAGGATACAATATCAAATTCCTACCCACTTGCTGCATTTTAAGCTTAAATGAAAAAATTATTTTGTAGGGACAAAGGATCAACATTGTCTACGTGCTAGATGTAAGTTGCTTTAAAGCTGATAATTTAATTTGCTTAAAAAACTACTGCTGATGAGTCTTGGTTGTGGCATAAGAGATTATGTCATGCCAGTATGAAAACCCTTAGGAGAGTCACCCAAAAGGACTTAGTTAGAGGTGTCCCCAAGCTTAAGTTCACTAAGGACCACTTATGTGATGCCTGTCAATTAGGGAAGCAAGTCTAGTCCTCCTTTTCACTCCATTAAAGACATCAGTACCTCTAGACCTTTAGAAGTCCTTCATATGAATATCTTTGGACCCATTAGCACTGCTATCTTAGGGGGGAAAGTCTATGGTTTTTTCATTGTTGATGATTACTCGAGGTTCACTTGGATTAATTTTCTATCACATAAATTTGAGTCATTTGATGAATTTAAGTCCTTCTCTACTTGGATTTAGAGGAAGTTAAGTTGTGAGATCTTGACTATTCATAGTGATCATGATTGAGAGCTTGACAATATGAAGTTTGGAACTTTCTATGAGTAGCAAGGGATTAGTCACAATGTTTCAGCTCCTAAGACCCCTTAGCAGAATGGGGTAGCCGAAAGGAAGAACATGACCTTAGTGGAAGCTGCTAGATCCATGCTTGCTGAGTATTCACTTCTAAAATACTTTTGGGCTAAAGTGGTGAACAGTGCCTGTTATGTGCTGGATAGGGTAAATGTTAGATCCAATCTGAACAAGACACCTTATGAGATTATTAAGGATAGAACTCCTAACCTGTCCCACCTCCATGTCTTTGGCTGTAAGGTTTTCATTCTAAATAATGGGACGTCATCCTTAGGAAAATTTGACCCCAAATCTAATGAAGGAGTGTTCTTAGGTTATTCTAGTGTGGGGAAATTTTTTAGGGTGTTTAATAAGAGGACCTTGGTGGTGGATGAGATAACTCATGTGGTGTTTGATGAATCTGATCATAAGGAGACTAGAATTGAGGAAGAAGAAGAGGTATGAGAGATTGCCCAAGGGATTGAAAATGCAAATCTGGAGAAAAGGGTAGAACCTCAAAACACTTTGCCTAGAGATTGGAGATATTCCTTGAGTCATCCTAAAGAACTGATCTTAGGAGACTCTTCTGAAGGTGTTGGGATAATGCATGGACTTAGGAAGGAAATAAACCACTCTACCTTTATCTCAATGACTGAACCCACTAATATAAATTAAGCCCTTTCTAATGAGTTTTGGATCTTAGCTATACAAGAGGAACTGAATCAATTTGTAAGGAACGATGTTTGGGAGTTAGTAGAAAGACCTAGAATCAAAGTATAGTGGGAACCTAGTGGGTCATTAAGAATAAGATGAATGATTCTAGTGTGGTGGTTAGGAATAAGGCAAGTTTGGTAGTTAAGGGGTATAATCAAATTGAAGGGACTGATTTTAAGGAGACCTTTCCCCTGTAGCTAGATTGGAAGCCCTTAGGGTGCTACTAGCCTTTGCTTGTTACATGGGATTTAAGCTATTTCAAATGAATATCAAGAGTGTCTTTTTAAATGGGGTAATAAAAGAGGATGTTTTTGTAGAACAACCCCTAGATTTTGAGAGTTCTCAATATCCAAATAATGTTTAGAAATTAAAAAAGGCCTTATATGGATTGAAACAAGCACCTAGAGCTTGGTATGAGAGGCTTAGCACATTTCTGTTAGAAATAGAGTTTGTTAAGGGGAGCGTAGACACCACCCTTTTTTTGAGGAGAGTAAGGGATAATTTACTCATTGTCCAGATCTATGTTGATGATATAATTTTTGGATCTTCTGATAAATATTTATGTGATGATTTTTCTAAAATAATGAGTAAGGAGTTTGAGACAAGTGTGATGGGAGAATTGTCCTACTTTTTGGGGTTTAGCATAAGGAAACTGGATGATGGAACCTTTCTCAGTCAATCTAAATACACTAAGGATATTTTGAAGAAATATGAAATGGACAAGGCCAAGCCAATCAATACTCCCATGAGCTCCTCTATTCAGTTAGATAAGGATTCAAGTGGAAAATCTATTAATCAGAAGAAGTATAGAGGAATAATTGGATCACTGCTTTACCTGACTGCTAGCCGACCTGATATTACATTTAGTATTTATCTTTGTGCTAGGTTTCAAGCTGATCCTAAAGAGTCCCACTTAACTGTGGTCAAGAGAATTCTTAGATATCTTTTAGGGACCCCAAACCTAGGAATCTAGTACCCTAGGCATATCACTTCTTTTGAGATTATTGGATATTCTGATTCTAACTTTGCAGGGTGTAGGGTGGATAAAAAAAGCACTTCTGGAACTTGTCAATTCATAGGACAGTCGTTAGTCTCCTGGTCCAGTAGAAAATAGAACTCGATTGCACTTTCCACTACTGAAGCAAAGTACATTGACTTAGGAAGTTGTGTGGCCCAAGTCCTTTGGTTAAAGCAACAAGTTTTGGATTTAGGATTTTCTGTGGGCACAATTTATGTTTTGTGTGATAATACTTTTGTTATTTATATTTCTAAGAATCCAATCTAATATTCTAGAACCAAACACATTGATATAAGACATCACTTCATTAGGGACCATATTACAAAAGGGGATATTAAGCTACATCATGTAGCAACTAAAAATCAGCTGGATGATATATTTACCAAACCACTGGCCTTTGTCTTATTCAACATTTTGAGGACCAGATTAGGTGTGATTGACATAAATGCTTGATTCTGATGACTACTGATTTCTGATTTATTTATTTTTTATTCTATCTTTATTAGTTAGTTATTTGATTTGATTATCTATTTCCTATTAATTTTTATTTTTTTGCTAATTTTCATTTTAGTCTTTTTGTTAGTTTGATTCGAGTAGTTATTTTGATGCGATTTTCTACTTATTTTTTACTTACTGTTTTATTCTTTTCAAAATCTGATCACTACTCACTATTACTGATAAACTGGATTTCTGACTGAAAATTTTACCTTATTTTTTAGTTTGGAAGCATGTAAGCAGTGATAGATTCCACTAGATCTATTAAAGGAAAGAAACATTGATGATTGTTTCTCTTCATCTTACTCCTTTAATGGTATATTATTTCTTTTGGATAAAAATCTTCTTCAAAATTAAAAAGTTGATTTTTGAAATAGAGATCTATTTTATCTTCCTACAGTAATCTACCTCATATAAATAGTATTTTCAAAGTTTTGAGTCATGGTTATGATTTTTTGAACCAAGTGATTGCACTTATCATATGATGTATTATTTTTATTCTGTGAATTACTCTTCCTTTTTGTAGAGAGTGAGCTATAACATCTCATATGTTTGGAAGGTAATTTCACAGCTGAGATTCTTTAATGATTTTTAGAGGGAGAAAGCTTATAACAGATGTGCAAAGAGAACCAAAATGAAAAGAGGCACAAAATTAGCCCAAACTGAAATGATGCGCAATGTCGCCAAAAATTGAAAGAATATATAAAGTGTATCAAAAAATCCAAAGATGCGCAAAGCGCCAAATAAATTGAAAAAGAGGCACAAAATGAGCCCACAAAGAAATAGGCTTTCTTCCCTTTCAGATCTTTAAATTTCTAAGAAAAATTTATACACCCTTAATATTTTAAAAAGCTTGAGACGAAAAATCATGATTTTTAATTTCTTACTTTGTAATATTATTATATCAAATATTTTTCTGGAACGAGACTTGAAAAGATCTCTTTTTAAATCTAATTTCTTTTCTTCCGAATTGATTTTTATTTTGAAAGGAATTTGCACCTAGAAGGTATCCGAGGTGGGAGTTACAAAGTCGATTTTCCAACTTTCCTGGATTTCAGCGCTGTCGATCGTCTTCTTATTGGTTTTTGGATTCAAAATCAAGGGAAAATTTTAATTACTCGAGCTGATCGATCAAAAAAAATCATTATTTCTTTCTGTGCTCCTGTGTTTCTCGTTTCTAATTTTATTTACTCTACTTTTATTTTTGTTTCATTGTATGTGTTTTTGGGATCCCTGATCTTTCCTCTCCATCCTTCATCTTTTTCACTTTTTCTTCATATCGTCCTGGACGATCCTTATATCATCCTGGATGATCCTCTTCATCCTAGATGATCCATCCATCATCCTGGATAATCCATTCAAATCATCCCCACTCTGATCAAATGGCTAAGATGCATCAATTATTGGTGATCGTCCTGGACGATCCTTACATCATCCTAAACGATATGATACAGTTTTCCTGATCCTAATTAAATGATTGAGAATGCACCAATTATTGGTCATCATCCTGGACTATACACCTCATCATCCTGAACGATCCACGTGTCAGAAGTTGGATGATTCAAATTTGGCCTGTCCTATGTATTTATTTCATATTGTCCTGGACGATCCACCTCATCGTCCTGGACGATCCACCCCATCGTCCTGGATGATACTTTTCATCAACGATCATCCAGCTGGACTCCTCGAAATGATCTCCTATCTTTAATCATCATGGACAATCTCTAATCATCTTCGATGATTGGACTAAATTTTTTACCATTCGTTCTGGCCGTCATAATTACTCATATTGTCTTGGATGATTATGTGATCGTACTGGATGATCTGGTCGACTTTTACTTAAATAATGATTTTTCTTTAAATTTCTTCACCCCTCTTCCTTCCATACTTCCTCTCTTGTGATTCTAAAGGCTGGTGGAAAGAGATCTAGGCATCAAGATACAAGCTCTTCCCAAGGAAATGTCGATCTCCGCTTTCCAAATGAGGCCAATCAGGCTGCCTTCCAACGCTATCTTGAAGTTGGAATCACACAATCCAAGATTATCAACCCCCACACTCTTACCTATCATGTCCTCGATCTATTTTTGTATACCTCTCTCACCTTCATCCTCACCCTAGCCTTCCCCTTTAGCATTGAACTTCTCAGGGTCTTTTTCACAAATCTTTGCATCACCGCTGACTACTCCACCCTTAACTCCTTCGTTAATCAGCGACCTGTAGAACTCACCGCCCAGGATTTTCACCATATCCTTCAACTCTCGGTCACTGGTGATAAACTCCACACCCTAGTTTCTGATCTTCATTATGATTGGAGTGTCGCCAATCACTTCCCTAAAAATACCAATGCCCCCTACCATGATAACGCTTACTCTTCCCTACTTAAGAACACCCATACCATTCAATATGTCCTTCATTCCTCCATCATCCTAAAAGCTGGGGACCACATTCACATCACATCTTTACTTTTCCAGACCACCTACTACATCATGGCCCACCAGGAATTCAATGCTACCGATCTCCTTTTCTGCTATATCGAGCATCTCACTACCATTAGGGATCTGGGCCATAGACGACGCCCAAATCTAGCTCTAGGATACATCATTGCATATGCTCTGGATACCAAATATGATCTACAATATCCTATCCCTACTAATGTTCCTCCTTCCTACTTCATAAATAATTCCTTCCACGTACTCCATAGTATCCGATTACATACGGAGCCCACCCTGGATGTTGAAGAGGAAGAGGAAGAAGCTATTTTTGTTCCTACTGCACCTGATAAACCTACTCTACTTCATACTGCATCCCCTTTCGATCGTCTGGTGCAGCGATTCAACCAGTGGGAGGCCTGGTTTGATTCTTATGTGGCTGCCCAGGAGCAACAGCACACTGAGGATCTGCAGTGTTTCAATAACTATGCTGCTCAGCAGCAATAGCAGCACGACTAGGATAATGCCTAGTTTGGAGCACACTTCGCTATCATTCATAGTTACTTTCAGCCACCACCTTCTCCTCCTTCTGATCAGGATCCGCCTCCTTTTTAGCTTTGTGTTTTATGATGTTTTCTGCTTGTATTGTAGTGTTTGTTCCTCCTCCTTTTTGTGGTGTCAAAAGAAGGATTTTTTGTTTTGAGTGACTAGTAATTTTTTGTACTGTTCTAGTTGTTTCTTGTATTGCTCGTGTTTTGTAGTTATTTTCCTTATTGTATTTTGTATTTAGTTAAATTTAAAATGGTATTTTTCTTTCATGTGTGCGTTGAGTACTCCTGTATATTTTATTTGAAACTATTGTATCAATGTTTGCCATCATCGAAAAGTTGGAGCTTATTGTGAATTTGGTTTTAAGGGTTATGATTTTGATGATAGCAAACATTTTTATTTCTGGTTGTCTGTTTAATCTTTCAGATACGCAGGATCAATTGTGAGTTCAAGCCAGTCCAAGATCGAGTCAGTTTGTTTTGAAATTTAGGTCCAATGTAATGTTTTCATCTTTATTGAGTCAAATGCTATGTAACTGATCCCCTAGCTCAGTAACCTTGCACACACACTCAAGGGGAGAGCTTGAGTGAATTAGAGTTTCTGTTCATTTTTTATTCAGAATATTCTAGATGATCTAGTGAAAATAAAAACCCTAATTAGGATGATCATGTTAAGTCAGTTTGATTAAGCTAATCATCTTGGGCGATATCATTATCGTACAGGACGATAGGCTTAAATCAAAAATTCCCAGCTGCCAGATTAAGTTAGGCAAGTTTTATTTTAAGAGATTTGGTCTGATCATCCAGGATGATGTGTGTATCGTCTAGGATGATTTGTCACAATCATGCCTAAATTAGTCTGTTGATAAAGGAAAGCAATTAATATTTAATTGATACAATCATATCATCTAGGACGATCGCAATATCGCCTCGGATGATCATGATCGTCTAGTGCATTTCACCTATACGTCCAGAGCGGTGATCAGGACGATTTTAGTTATTTTTAAACTAATCAGATAGGATGATAGCGATATCATCCCGGACGATCAGGTCATTTTGAGATTGTCCTACATGTTTCACCTGTACATCCAGAGTGGTTCTTGGGATGATATTGTTTGGTTTTGAACTAATTGTACATGATGATAGATATATCATCTTAGACGATCAAATCATTTTGAGATCGTCCAGCACAAGCTCCCCTAGATGTCTAGAGCAGTCTTCTGGATGAAATTCTTGATTTATACTGATCATCCTAGACGATCTCAGAATCATACAGGATGATCTGAATAACTTTTTCTACTAATCATCCAAAAGAACCAGATCGTCTAGGCTGATACATGTGATTTTGAACTGATCGTACAGGAGATCTAGCGATCATCATGGATGATATTGGCCGATCAGTTGAGATTTATGGCAAATTTTTAACCCTCCTATAAAAGATCTTTTTCTTCCAACAAGAAATTTTTTTGCCACTTTCCTTTCAAGAAAACCCTTGAGAGAGAGAGCTTGGGAGAGAGAGAGAGAGGATCTTGTGAGGGGGAGTTTGTGAGGGATTCACAAAGGTTATTCCAAGCAAGGATCAGAGTTGTCTTCTCTATTTATCGTCTCTCATCTTATTGATGTTTTCTACAGGAGGATCATTCGCAAGAAGATCCGGGTTCTGTGCCCGCTTCACGAGGAAGCAAAAGTAGTTCAGGTTCTCTGCCTGCTTCAGTAGGAAGTGAAAGGTGTCCGGGTTCTCTTCCTTCTTTGGGAGGAAGCGAAAGGAATTCAGGTTCTCTGCCTCACCGGGTTGGTGGAAAGGGGTTTTGTACAGACTTCTCCGCCTTGCTGTGGGAGCAGAAGGAGAGTAACTTTTGTGTTTGTACAATACCCAGAGGGGAGGCTCCGAGAAGTGGACGTAGGTCAAATTGACCGAACCACTATAAAATCTGGTGTGTTCTTTCTGATTATTTTCTACACTTTACTATTCTGTTATTATCTGCTTGGGTGAAATCTGGGGTTGATCTTTTCATATTTGTGTTTACTTATTTTTGCTGCAAATTACTGAAAAGATCTTTCCTGTTGCTCATGAATTTTAAAAACTACCAATTCACCCCCCACTTGGTTAGCCTCGGGACTAGTTCATCAGGGCTTAACATCCCTAACGAACTTTCAATAATTGGATCACTATTTTACCTTACTACTAGCCGACCTGATATTATGTTTAGTGTTGTCTTTGTGCTAGGTTTCAAGCTGATCCTAAAGAGTCCCTCCTGACTACTATTAAGAGAATCCTTAGTTATCTCTTAGTGACCCCAAACCTAGGAATCTAGTATCCTAGGCATATCACTTCTTTTGAGATTATTGGATATTCTGATTCTGAATTTGCAGGGTGTAGGGTGGATAGAAAGACCACTTCAAGAACTTGCCAATTCATAAGAGAGTCTTTAGTCTCCTAGTCTAGAAGAAAATAGGATTCAGTTGCACTTTCCACTACTAAAGCTGAGTAATTACCTTAGAATTTGTATGGCCCAAGTCCTTTGGTTGAAGCAATAAGTTCTAGATTACCTATTAGCACAATTTTAGTTCTATGTGATAACACCAGTGCCATCTGCATTTCTAAGAATCCCATCCAACATTCTTGAACCAAACATATTGATATAAGGCATCACTTCATTAGGGACCATGTTACAAAAGGAGATTAAGCTACATCATGTAGCAACTGAAAATCAACTGGCTGACATCTTTACTAAACTAGTGGCCTTTGACTCATTTAGTATTTTAAGGACCAGATTGGGTGTGATTGACATAAATGCATGAATTTGATGATTACTGACTTCTGATGTTTTTATGTTTTCTTCATTTTGCTTTTAGTTTTTATTTATTTTGACTGTCCGTTTTACTTTAAAAATTTTCTTTTCCTACTAATTTTAGTAGTTTAATTTGCTTATCAGGTGCTTATCAACTTTGATTATTTTCTACTGAGTTTTATTTGCTTGTTTTCATTTACTGATTTTTGCGTGTCTATTTTTCTTCCTTCTTATTTTGTATACTGATTACTCACTTCAAAATCAGATCACTGCTCACTACTACTGATAAACTAGATTTCTGACTGACAGTTTTGCCTTATTTTTGTTTGAAAGCTTGTAAGCAGTGATTGACTCCTCTGGATCTATTATAGGGAAGAAACATTAATGATTATTTCTATTCCTCTAACTTCTTTAATGGTGTAATATTTCTTTTGGATAAAAATCTTCTTCAAAATTAAAAAGTTGGTTTTTGAAATAGAGATCTATTTTATCTTCCTATAGTAATCTACCTCATATGAATAGTGTTTTCAAAGCATTGAATCATTGTTATGTTTTTCTTAATCAAGTGATTGCACTTATCATATGATTTATGATTTTTATTTTGTGAATTACTCTTGCTTACTGTAGAGAGTTAGTTTTGTCGTCTCTTATATCTTGAAGGTAATTTCACAGTTGAGATTTGTTAACGATTATGAAAGGAAGCAAGCTTACAAAAGATGTGCATTGCGCCAAACAAATTGAAAAAGAAGCACAAAATGAGCCCAAAACTGAAAAGATGCGAAATGTCGCCAAACTGAAAGATTCACACAAAATGTATGAAAAATCAAGAGTTGTGCAAAGCGCCAAATAAATTAAAAAAGAGGCACAAAATGAGCCCACAAAAAAATAAGCTTTCTTCCCTTTCAGATCTTTAAATATTTTAGAAAAATCCATGCGCCACTTAATATATTTAAAAAGCTTGAGATTGAAAATCATGATTTCTGATTTCTTACTTCGTAATACTATTTTATTAGATATTTTTCTGGAACGAGGCTTGAAAGGATCTTTTTTCAAATCTAATTTCTTTTCTTCTGATTTAGACTTTTATTTGAATGGAATTTAAACCTGTAAGGTGTCCGAGGTAGGAGTTTTGAAAGCCAATTTTCTAACTTTTTTAGATTTCAGTGTTGTCGATTTTCTTCTTGTTGGCTTTTGAATTAGAAATCAGGAAAAATTCTATTTTATTGGAGCTGATAACAAAAAAATTAAAAATAAAAAAAAATTAGTTTTCACTATTATTTTTCTCGTTTTTATTTTTTATTTGATGTGATTTTATTTTTTTTTGTGATCCTTAATCTTTCCTCTCCATCCTTCATCTTTTTTACTTTTTCTTCACATCATCCTGGACGATCTCAATCTCATCCTGGATGATCCTCTTCATCTAGGATGATCTATTCATCATCCTGGACGATCCATTCAAATCATCCCTACTTGATCCAACAGCTGATCTGCCCCAATTATTGGTGATCATGCTGGACGATCCAACTTATCGTCCTAGATGATCCACGTGTCTGTAGCTGGATGATTCAAATTTGGCTTGTCTAATGCATTTATTATATATCATCCTAGATGATCCACCTAATCATCCTGGATGATACTTTCTGTCAAAGGTCATCCGGCTAGACTCCTCCGGACGATCACCTATGTCTAATCATCCTTGATGATATCTGATCGTCAAGGACGATCAGACCACCTTTTTGGCCAATAGTTCAGGCCGTCATTATTGCACCTATCATCCTGGATGATTATATGATTATCCTAGACGATCGGTCCATTTTCTTAATAAATAGCCCCTCTTCACCTAATTTTTCACTCCACTTCTTCCCTCTCCTCACTTGTATTTTGTTCTTCATGGCTGGTGCAAAAAGATCAAGGCATCACGGGGCAAGTTCATCCCGGGGAAATGTTGATCCCTGTTTTCCTGATGCAACCGATCAGGCTGCCTTCCAGCGTTACCTTGACATTGGAATCACTCATTCAAAGATCATCAACCCTTGCACTCTTACCTACCCGGTATTGGATCTGTTTTCCCATACCTCCCTTACCTTCATTATCACCTTGGCCTTCCCTTTAGCTCTGAACTTCTCAGGGTCATTTTAGCCAATCTTCGCATCACCTCTGATTACTCTGCACTGCACTCCTTTATGAATCAACGACCGAAAGAATTGACCACACATGATTTTCACAATATCATTCAACTTTCAATCACTGGTGATAAGATCCACACCATAGTGTCTAATCCTTATTTTGATTGGAGTGTCGTCAATCGTTTCCTTCGAAATACCAACGTTCACTACCACAACTATGCATGTTCTTCCCTACTTAAGAATGCCCGTATAATTCAACATGTCCTTCGTTGCTTAATAATCCCAAAGGCTAGGGACCACATCCACATCACACCTTTACTTATCCTGACTACCTACTACATCATGGTCTGCCGAGATTTCAATGCTACTGATATTCTCTTTCGATACATCGAACATCTCACTAGCATTCAGGATCTGGGCCACAGGAGAAGCCCAAATCTAGCTCTAGGCCACCTCATTGCCTATACATTTGAGACAAAATATAATCTGTAATATCTCTTTCCTGCCGATATCCATCCTTCCTACTACACAAATAACTCCTTCCATGTCCTCCATAGTACCCGACTTCATCCGGAGCCCACCGTGGATGTTGAAGAGGAAGAGGAAGAAGCTGTTCATGTACCTGATGCACCTGCTCCTCTTCATATTGCATCACCCTTTGATCATCTGGTGCAGTGTTTCGACCAGTGGGAGGCCCATTTTGACTCCTATGTGACTACCCAACGGGAGCAGTACGACTAGGACATGGCCTGGTTTGTAGAGCAGTTTGCCACCATTCATAGTTACTTTCATCTACCACCACCTCCTCCATCTGATCAGGATCTGCCTCTCTATTAAGTTATTTTTGTTTCAGTTTGTTGTGTTGCTTTTCATCTGCTATTATTTGTTTGTCTTTTCTGTTTCTCTTTTTTGTGATGTCAGAAAGGGGAGTGGTTTTTTGTGTTGTAGTAGTTTTGTTTATTGTATTGAATGTTATCATTGATTATCTAGGATTAGTAAAATTTATCTTCTCTCGCCTGTGCTTTAATTATTGTAATCTGGTTGATTTAAAACTACTGAACAAATATTTGCCATCATAAAAAAGGAGGAGATTGTTGCAAATTTGGGTTTAAGGATTTTAGTTTTGATGATAACAAACGTTTATGTGTTCTACTTTTAATTGGCTAACATTTCAGGTGTAAATGATCAAATGTAACTCAAGCAAATTCAAGATCGTCAACGTGTGCTTAAATATATTTTTTCCCTTTCTTGAGTCAAATATAATGTAATTGATCCCCTAACTAAGTAACCTTGCACACACACACTCATGGGAAGAGTTTTAGTGAATTAGAGTTTCTGTTCATTTTTTGTTCAGATCGTTCTTGACGATATTGACATTGTCCTGGACGATCCAAAGAAAATAGAAATCCTAATTAAGATGACAAAGTTAAGTCGGTCTGATTAAGCAGGTCATCCTAGACGATCCTATTATCGTATAGGATAATAGGCTCAAATCAAAAATTCTCAGCCACCAGATTAAGTTAGGCAAGTTTTTATTTTTTGGATATTTGGTCTGATCATCCTAGACGATACATGTATCATCATGGATGATCCATTACAATCATGCCTAAATTTGTCTAGTAATTAAGGTAAGCAATTAATATTATATTAATACAATCATATCATCCCGGACGATCGCAAGATCATCCTGGACGATACATGCAAAATCTTGATCGTCTAGTGCATATCACCTGTACGTCCAGAGCTGTGTGCAGGGCGATTCTAAAATTTTTGAACTAGTCGTACCAGATGATAGACATATCATCCTGAATGATCAAGTTATTTTGAAATCGACCAGTATGTTCTGACCTGTACGTCTAGAGCTCTGTGCAGGACGATTTTATCATTTTTGAACTAATTGTACGAGACGATAGACATATCATCCTGGACGATCAAGTCATTTTGAGATCATCTATCATAAGTTCCCCTGGACGACCAGAGCTGTCTTCTGACGAAATTCTTGATTTACACTAATTATCCCAGACTATCACAGAATATCGTAATAATTATTCTATTATCGTTGAATATCCGCACATCATCGCATAACTGTAAAAGTTTTAAAACACACAAAATGATTTTCTAAATCAATTTTTTGGTCTCGAATTTTTAAAACTACCAATTCACCCCCCCCCCCTCTTGGCTAACCTCGAGATTAGTTCATAAGGGCTTAATATTCCTATCAAACTTTCAAACCCTAAACCCTAAAACCCTAAAAAACCCTAACCACTAAACCCTAAATGCTAAACTTTAAACCCTAAATCGTAAACCCAAAATCCCTAAAAACCCTAAACCCTAAACCCTAAAAACCCTAAACACTAAAACCTAAACCTTAAACCGTAAACCATAAACCCTAAACCCTAAAACTATAAACATTAAACCCTAAACCTTATACCCTAAAACCCTAAAAAAATCCTAAACCCTAAACCCTAAACCCTAAAACCCTAAAAAACCCCAAACTCTAAACCATAAACCCCATAAACCTAAAAAAAAAACCCTAAAACCCTAAACCCTAAACCCTAAAAGCCAAAAATCCTAAAAAAAACCCATTCCTTAAACCTAAACCCTAAACCCTTAAACCCTTAAACCCTTAAAACCCTAAAAAACAATAAATCTTAAACCCTAAACACTAAACCTTCAAACCTAAACCCTAAACCCTAAACCCTAAAAATCAAAAAAAAAACCCTAAAACCCTAAACCCTAAACCCTAAAAACCCTAAAAAATCCTAAAAACTCTAAACCCTAAAAAAAACCCTTAAACTCTAAACCCTAAACCCTACACCCTGAAAACCCTAAACCTTAAACCCTAAACCCTAAACACTAAACCCTAAACACTATAAAAAACCTAAACCATAAAAACCTTAAATCCTAAGCCCTAAATGCTAAACCGTAAAACCCTAAAAGCTAAAACCCTTAAAAAATCCTAAACCCTAAAAAAACCCTAAACCCACAAACCTTAAAATCCTAAGAAACCTTGAACCCTAAAAAACCTTAAACCCTAAACCCTAAAACCCTAACCACTAAACCCTAAACCCTAAACCCAAAACCCTAAATCCCTCAAAACCCTAAACCCTAAATCCTAAACCCTAAGCCCTAAAAATTCTAAACCCTAAAACTTAAACCCTAAAAAACCCTAAAACCTAAAATCCTAAAACACTAAAAACCCTAAACCCTAAACCCTAAACCCTAAGCCTTAACCCTAAAAAAAACCCTAAAGCCTAAAAACCTTAAACCCTAAACCCTAAACCCTAAACCTTAAACCGTAAAACCCTAAACCATAAAATAATAAAAAACCCTAAACCCTAAAAAAAACCCTAAGCCCTAAATAAAAGTTCGATAGGGATGTTAAGCCCTAGTGAACTAGTCCCGAGGCTAACCAAGAGGGGGGGTGAATTGGTTACTTAAAAATTTCACGACAACAATGAAAAATCTTTTCGATACTTAGCAGCGGAAATAATTAAACAAGAACGAAAAGATCAATCTCAGATATTCACCCACGCAGTTAATATCAAAGAGTAAAGTGCAGAACTGAATCAGAAAAGCAAACCAGATTTTATAATGGTTCGGTCAACTTGACCTACGTCCACTCCCCGGAGCCTCCCCTCCGGGTATTGCACTAAACAAAAAGTGTCTCTCATTTTGCTCCCACAGCAAGGTGGAGAAGCCTGTACAAGATGTCCTTTTCACCACACGGTGGGGAAGAGAACCCGACCTCCTTTTGCTTCCTCCTGAAGCAGGAAAAGAACCTTTGAACTCCTTTTGCTTCCACCTGAAGCGGACAGAGAACCACGGATCTTCTTGCGAACGATCCTCCCACGACGAACACCAACTAGATGAAAGACGACGAGCGGAGAAGATGACTCTGATCCGTTCTTGGATCAACCTTAGTGAATCTCTCACTAACTCCCCCTCACAAGATCCTCTCTCTCTCTCCCAAACTCTCTCTCTCTCTAGGGTTTCTCTGGAAAGGAAGGTGGCAAAAGATTTTTCTTGTTTCAAGAAAAAGTTCTTTTATAGGAGGGCTTAAAATTTGCCCTAAATCTCAACTGGTCGGCCAAGTTCGTCCAGGATGATCGATAGATCGTCTTGTACGATCAGTTCAAAATCAGCTATTTCAGCCTGGACGATCTGGCTCTTCTAGACGATCAGTAGAAAAAATTGTTCATATCATCTCGTACAATCCTGCGATCGTCCGGGACGATTAGTGTGAATTGAGGAATATCATCCAGAAGACAGTTCGGGTCGTCCAGAGAAACTTGTGCTGGATGACCAAAAAATGACTTGATCGTCCAGGACGATACGGGTATCATCCTGTACGATTAGTTCAAAAAGTGCCCAAATCATCCTATACATACTTCTGGACGTACAGCTGAAATGAACTAGACGATCTTGATCGTCCAGGACGATATGATCGTATCAATCAAAGATAAATTGCTTTCATTAATTACCAGATTAAAATAGGCATGATTGTATTGAATCGTCCAGGATGATACACGTATCGTCCGGGACGATCAAACCAAATAACTTAAAATAAAAACTTGCCTAACTTGATCTAGCGGCTGAGAATTTTTTATTTAAGCATATCGTCCTGTACGATCCAAAGATCGTCCAGGACGATCTCCTTAATCAGACCCTCTTAACTTAGTCGCCCTAATTAGGGTTTCTATTTTTACCTGATCGTCCAGGATGATGTGAATATCGTCCAAGACGATCTGAACAAAAAATGAACAGAAACTCTAATTCACTCAAGCTCTCCCCCTGAGTGTGTGTGTGCAAGGTTACTTAGCTGGGCAATTAGCTTCATTACAATTAACTCAAGAAAAAGAAAAATAGTACATTGGACACACTTAGACCCGATCTTGAGTTGGCTTGAGTGGCTCGTAATCTTTTGTGCCTTAAACGGGTTAGCCAAGCAAAACACAATAGAACCATATTTGTCATCATCAAAATTGTATTTGCAACAATCTCCCCCTTTTTTATGATGGCAAACCTATGTTTAGTAGTTTTTAAAAAATACAAGAGCTAGGAGACCAAAAAGAATTTTTTTTTAATTTTTAATTTTCATTGAACTATCAAAGTAGTACAATCACAAGTACAGATCATAACAGGAATAATGCTAGTACTGACTCCCCCTTTTGACATCACAAAAAGGAGGGTTAATAAAATCAACAGAGATAGGCATGACAAAACAAAGTAGTGCAAACAAAATAGAAAAATAGCAACTACACAATAAAAACTTAAACTGAGGCGGATCCTGATCGGAAGAAGGAGGTGGCGGTGGTGGTTTGTAGTAATGGTGAATGGCCTAAAAGTGGGCTCCAATCCAGGCGATTTCCTTGTCATGCTGCTGTTGCTATTGCGCAGCATAGTTAGTGAAGCGCTGGATGTCCTCGGCGTGCTGCTGCTCCTGGGAAACCACATAGGAGTCAAATCTGGCCTCCCACTGATCGAAGCACTACACTAGGTGGTCAAAGGGAGAGGTAATGCGAAGGAGAGCAGGTGCCTCTGGTGCAGCAGAAACTGGAATGGCCTCTTCCTCTTCCTCCACAACATCTGGGGCGGGCTCCGGATGTAGTCGGGTGCTGTGTAGGACATGGAATGAGTTATTTGTGAAGAAGGAAGAAGGGACATCTAGAGGGACAGGATACTGAAGGTCATATTTTATCTCTAAGGAATAATGAATAAGATGACCTAAAGATAGATTTGGGCGACGCCTGTGACCCGGATCTCTAATGGTGGTTAGGTGTTTTATGTATCGGATAATCAGATCAAAGGCATTAAACTCTCGATGGGCCATGATGTAGTAGGTGGTCAAGGACAATAGCGGGGTAATGTGAATTCGATCCCCCGCCTTTGGAATGACGGAGGAACGAAGGACGTGCTGAATGGTCTGTGCGTCCTTGAGAAGGGAAGTGCAAACATTGTCATGATAGGGTGCATTTGTATTGTGAAGGAAGTGATTGGCGACACTACAATCATAGTCAGGATAGATGATAAGCATGTGGAGTTTATCACCAGTGACCGACAGGTTAAGAATATTGTGAAAATTATGGGTGGTTAGTTCCACGGGACGTTGATTGACGTATGAGCGAAGAGTAGAATAGTCTGTGGAAATGCGCAAATTGGCAAAGAAAATCTGAAAGAGTTCAAGATTAAAAGGAAAGGCTAAGGTCAAGATGAAGGTGAGGGAGGTGTGTGCGAATAGATCTAGAATGGGATAAGTGAGAGTGCGGGGATTTACAATTTTAGAGTGCGTAATCCCCACGTCACAGTAGCACTCGAAAGCAGCCTGATCTGCTGCATTTGGGAAGCGAGGATCAACATGTCCCCGGGAGGAACTGGCACCCTTTTGATGAGAATGTTTTCCACCAGCCATTAGAAATCAAGAGTGTAGGGAACTAGAAGGAGAGTGGAAGAAAGAGTGTGAAAAACCTAAAGAAAACTGCTATTTATATAGAAAAATGGCATGATCGTCCCGTACAATCGTGAGATCGTCCAAGACGATCGGTGCAATTATTATGGCCTAGACGATTTGTCAAAAAGGCGGTCCGATTGTCCAGGACGATTAGACACAGATGATCGTCCCGAGGAGTCAGGCTGGATGACCGATGATGAAAAGTATCATCCATGATGATTAGGTGGATCGTCCAGGACGATATGCAATAAATATGTCAGACGGGCCGAATTTGAATCGTCCAGCGGCTGACACGTGGATCGTCTAGGATGATAAGGTGGATCGTTCAGGATGATGGACAATAATTTGAGCAATGTCAGCCGGTTGATCAGATCAGGAGGATATGGATCACATCGTCCAGGATGATGTAATTATCGTCCAGGACGATCACCAATAATTAGAGTTCTTTCAGCAGCAGGAGCAGTATGGGGACGATTCAGAATGAATCGTCTAGGATGATGTTTGGATCGTCTAGGATGAAGAGGATCGTCCAGGACGATCGAGGTATCGTTCAGGATGATGTGAAGAAAACAGAAAAAGGTGGAGGATGAAGATGATAGATCAGGATCTCAAAAGCATAACCACGAAATTTAAATAAAATAAAAATGAATAAAACTCACAGAAAAAACAAATAAAAGCCATAATTTTTTTTTTGATCAAGCTGCTTGAGTAAATCAGAATTTTCCTTAATTTTAGATCCAAAAACCAATAAGGAGACAATTGACAGTAATGAAATCCAGAAAAAGTTGGAAAAATCAACTTTCGTAACTCCGACCCCAGGCATCTTATCGATGCAAACCTCTTTCAGAACAAAAATCTGAGTCAGAAGAAAAGACATTAAATTAGAAAAGAGATCCTTTCGAACCTCGTTCCAGAAAAATATCTGATATAATAGTGTTTCAAAGCAAGGAATCAGATATCAGGATTTCCAAACTCAAGCTTTTGAAAATATTAAGTGGCGCACGAATTTTTGTAAGACATTTAAAAATCTGAAAGGGAAGAAAGCTTGGTTTGGCCTCATTTTATGCTTCTTTTTCAAATTGGTTGGCGCTTTGCTCATCTTTTCATTTTTGATATACTTTGTGTATCCAATTTGGTAATTTCGCATCTTTTCAGTTTTGGGCTCATTTTATGCCTCTTTTTTAATTTATTTGGCGCACTGTGCATCTTTTGTAAGCTTTCTCCTTTTCATAATCATTAAATAGTCTCAGCTTTGAGATTATCTTCCAAATATAGGAGATGACTCTCCACAGTAAAGAAAAATGATTCACAAAACAAAAGCCATACAGCATATGATAAATGCAATCACTTGATTTAGAAAATCAAACTAATGACTCAAGACTTTGAAAAACACTATTGATATGAGGCAGATTACTGTAGGAAGATAAAATAATCTCTATTTCAAAAACTAACATTTTAATTTTGAAGAGGATTTTTATCCAAAAGAAACTATACACCAGTAAAGGAGTTAGAGGAAGAGAAACAATTATCAATGTTTCGTCCCTTTAACAGATTCAGTGGAATCAATCACTACTTACCAGCTTCCGAATAAAAACAAGGTAAAACTCCCAGTTAGAAATTCAGATTATCAGAAGTAGTGAGCAGTGATAAGATTTTGAAAAGCATAAAATAGTAAGTGCAAGATATGAACCAGTGAATAAAAAGCAAGTAAAAAATTGCATCAAAGCAAATGCTCAAATCAAACTAACAGCAAGGCTAAAAATAGAAATCAGCAGAACAAATAAAATCAACTGAAAGAAAATAATCAAACCAAAAACTAACTAACAGAAAACAGAATACCAAACTGAACAAAAAATCAGCAGTCATCAGAATCAAGCATTTATATCAATCACTCCTAATCTGGTTCTCAAAATGCTGAATGAGTCAAAGGCCAGTGGTTTAGTGAATATGTCAGCCAGCTGATTTTTAGTTGCTAAATGATGTAGCTCAATGTCCCCTTTTGTAACATGGTCCCTAATGAAGTGATACCTTATATCAATGTGTTTGGTCCTAGAATGTTGGATTGGATTCTTAGAGATACAGATGGCACTAGTATTATCACACAGAACAGAAATTGTGCCAACAGGTACCCCTAAATCCAAGACTTGTTGCTTCAACGAAAGAACTTGGGCCACACAACTCCCTAAGGCAATGTGCTCAGCTTCAGCAGTGGAAAGTGCAATTGAGTTCTATTTTCTACTGGACCAGGAGACTAACGACTGTCCTATGAATTGACAAGTCCCAGTAGTGCTCTTTCTATCCACCCTACACCCCGCAAAGTCAGAATCAGAATATTCAATGATCTCAAAAGTGGTGATGTGCCTAGGGTACCAAATTCCTAGGTTTGGCGTCCCTAAAAGATATCTAAGAATTCTCTTAACAGCAGTCAGGTGGGACTCTTTAGGATCAGCCTGAAACCTAGCACAAAGACAGACACTAAACATGATATCAGGTCAGCTAACAGTCAAGTAAAGCAGTGATCCTATTATCCCTCTATACTTCTTCTGATCAACAGATTTTCCACTTGAATCCTTATCTAACTGAACTGAGGAGGTCATGGGTGTATTGATTGGCTTGGCTTTATCTATTTCAAATTTCTTCAAAGTGTCCTTAGTGTATTTAGATTGATTGAGAAAGGTTCCATCATCCGTTTGCCTTATGCTAAACCCCAAAAAGTAGGACAATTCTCCCATCATACTCATCTCAAACTCCTTACTCATTATTTTAGAAAACTCATCACATAAATATTTATCAGAAGATCCAAAAATTATATCATCAACATAGATCTGGACAATGAGTAAGTCATCCCCTATTCTCCACAGAAAAAGGGTGGTGTCAACGCTCCCCTTAACAAACTCTCTTTCTAACAGGAATGTGCTAAGCCTCTCATACCAAGCTCTGGGTGCCTGTTTCAATCCATATAAGGCCTTTTTTAATTTGAAAACATGATTCGGATATTGAGAACTCTCAAAACCTGGGGGTTGTTCTATAAAAACATCTTTTTTTATTACCCCATTTAAAAAGGTACTCTTGACATCCATTTGAAACAGCTTAAATCCCTTATAACAGGCAAAGGCTAGTAGCACTCTTATGGCTTCCAATCTAGCTACAGGGGCAAAGTCTCCTCAAAATCAATCCCTTCGATCTGATTATACCCCTTAGCCACCAATCTTGCCTTATTTCTCACTACCACACCAGAATCATTCATCTTATTCTTAAAGACCCACTAGGTTCCCACAATACTTTAATTTTTAGGTCATTCTACTAGCTCCCAAACATCATTCCTTACAAACTGATTCAATTCTTCTTGCATAGCTAAGATCCAAAACTCATCCAAAAGGGCTTGATTGATGTTGGTGGGTTCAGCCATTGAGATAAAGACAGAATGGTTTACTTCCTTCTTAAGTTCATGCCTAGTCCTAACACCTTCAGAAGGGTCTCCTAAGATCAGTTCTTTAGGATGACTCGAAGAATATCTCCAATCTCTAGGCAATGGGGTTTGAGGTTCTACCCTTTCCTCCAGATTTGTATTTCCAACCCCTTGGGTAACCTCAACAATCTCTTCATCTTCTAATTCAGATCTAGACTCCTTAGGATCAAATTCATCAAACACTACATGGGTTGTCTCTTCCACCACCAAAGTCCTCTTATTGAACACCCTAAAGGATTTCCCCACACTTGAATATCCTAAAAACACTCCTTCATCAGATTTGGGGTCAAAATTTCTTAAGGGTGACTTCTCGTTGTTCAGAATGAAAACCTTACAGCCAAAGACCTGAGGGTGGGACAGATTTGGAGTTCTACCCTTAATGATCTCATAAGGTGTCTTGTTCAGTTTGACTCTCACATTCACCCTATTCAGCACATAACAGGCAGTATTCACCGCTTCAGCCCAAAAGTTTTTTGGAAGTGAATACTCGGCAAGCATGGCTCTAGCGGCTTCCACTAAGGTCCTTTTCTTCCTTTCAGCTACCCCGTTCTGCTAAGGAGTCCTAGGAGCTGAAAAATTTTGAATAATCCCTTGCTCCTCACAAAAACTTCTAAATCTTTCATTTTCAAATTCCCCTCCGTGATCCCTATAGATGGAAATAATCTCACATCCTAACTTCTTCTGAATCCAAGTAGAGAAAGATCTAAACTCATCAAATGACTCAGATTTATGTCACAAAAATTTAACCCAAGTGAACCTCGAATAATCATCTACAATCATAAATCTATAGACTCTCCATCCTAAGCTGGCAGTACTAATGGATCCAAAGAGGTCCATGTGAAGAACTTCTAAAGGTCTAGAGGTGCTAATGTCCTTAACAGAGTGAAACGAGGACTGGACTTGCTTCCCCAACGGACAGGCATCACACAGGTGATCCTTAGTGAACTTAAGCTTGGGCACACCTCTAACTAAGTTCTTCTGGGTGACTCTCCTAAGAGTTTTCATACTAGCATGACATAATCTCTTATGCCATAACCAAGACTCATCAGCAGTAGTTTTTAAGCAAATTGAATTATCAGATTTAATGCAACTTACATACAGCTTGTAGACATTGTTGATCCTTTGGGCCCTGCAAAACAACTTCATTATTTAAGCTTAAAATGCAATCAGTGGGCAGGAATTTGATGCTCTATCCCTTGTCTCAAAGTTGACTGATGCTCAGCAAGTTGTGTTTCAGTCCATCTACAAGCAAAACATTATCAATCATAAAATTCTTTGAATCACCAATTATACCTGAGCCTACCACCTTCCTGGTGGTGTTATCTCCAAGTGTAACCTTGCCTCCAGCTCTGGCCTCCAGCGAAATGAATTGATTTGCATCTCCAGTCATGTGTCTAGAACATCCGCTATCCAGGTACCACATGCTCTCACGAGGTCTTGTGTGAGAGCACACCTACAAAAATATCAAATGTCAGTCTTAAGAATCCAAACAGGTTTGGGTTCCTTATTATGAAAAGAAGAATGCAATGTATGTGTGTTGTGCTGTGAAACAGGCAGTTTGGGTCTCCACACCCAATGTGTACTACGGTGAACAGTGCAGGTGTGGGAAATGTGTCCTAACATGCCACATGAAAAATATCTAACACCAGGAAAAGGGTTAACTAATCTACATGGGTGATAGTGCCTCTTCCTAGATGTATATGAAACATGCTTTGATGAAATTGCAACAGATTTTTCAAAAGGTGGCGGTGTATAAATCTGTTCAAAAGTAGGCGGTATTTTGTTCTTTTTAAAAGCATTGTTTTTCACTTTTAAAAACTCAATATGTATATTTAAACTTGTAATTTCAAAAGTTCTTACACTTTCATTACTTTCTAAATCACATGCCATATCATTCAATTTCTTAAAAGCAACTTCTAATTTAACATGCGATATTTTTAACAAATCATGCTCAACAGTTAAATCAGAATATTTTTTGTTCAACTCATCAAATTCATCAAGCAAAGACATGTAATTGGAATCAACAGTGGAATGATCTTTAACTAAAACATCATGCTCTTTTTGCAAAGTCAAATAATCTAATTTCAAACTAGCATGAGTTTTCTTAAGCTTCCTATACGATGTATGAATTTTTCAGAAACTTCAAATAATTGATCGTAAGTAAGCTCACATACCTCTTCCTGGTCCGACTGACCAGGGTGATCATCAGACATCAGACACAAGTTTGTTTCCTCCTCTTCAGCTTCAGTCTCAGAGGAGTCGGATGCAGAGTCTGCCCAGAATGCCTTTTATATCCGCTTCTTATCCTTTCTGAACTTTGATTTCTCCTCACCCTTCTCCTTGCTTGGGTGAGCCTTGAGTGTAGGACAATCCTCCTTTATGTGTCCAGGCTTCCTGCATTCAAAACAAACAGATTCATATGAACCTTTAAAATTTCTACTGGTCTTACCTTTGTTCCACTTGTGAAAATTCTTATTCTTCTTCCTTAGAAAGCTCTTGAATTGCCTTGTGATTAAGTCAACATCATGGCTATCAGACCCAGAAGTACTAGCATCTGAATCTTTGGCCTTTAGTGCCACTGTCTTCTCCTTCTTTCGTTCACCTGCATCAAGTTGTCTTTGGTTCACCCCTCACTCGTAAGCAATGAGTGATCCAAGTAAGCTGTTAATAGAGTAAGTATTTAAATCTTTAGATTCTGTGATAGCAGTAATCTTAGCATCATAATAAGTAGGCAAACATCTAAGAATTTTGTTCACTCTTTCGTAGTTAGTAAGTTCTCTACCTAAAGCATGCAAAGAGGTAACAATATGAGTGAACCTTGTGTATATTTCTAAAATAGTCTCACTGGGTTTCATGCAAAAAAGTTCATAATCATGTAACAAGATGTTTAACCTAGACTGTTTGACTTCAGTTGTACCTTCGTATGTTATACATAATCTATCCCAGATTTCTTTTCCCGTTGTACAAGTAAAAACATGCATATAGTCTTCAAATTTTAAAGCACAAAAGAAACAGTTCAAACATTTTGCATTTAACTGTGCTAAGTCACAATCATCAAAAGTCCAATCTATAAACGGGAGTTCAGTTTTAACATTATTAATCAATCTAAAAGGTGGTTCGTATCCATCCTTAACTAACATCCACATGCGATAGTCAATCAATTGAAGAAAAGTAGACATGCGTGTTTTCCAAAAATCAAATGGAATATTATCAAACAAGGGTGGTCTTGTAATAGAATAGCCTTCAACAGTATTATGATTGTTATAGTTAGCCATGGATCAAATTCAAAAGTTTTTAAACCTAAATTTTGAATCCCGCTTTGATACCACTTGAAAGTTCGATAAGGATGTTAAGCCCTAGTGAACTAGTCCCGAGGCTAACCAGGAGGGGGGTGAATTGGTTATTTAAAAATTTCACGATAATAATGAAAAATCTTTTCGATACTTAGCAACGGAAATAATTAAATAAGAACAAAAAGATCAATCTCAGATATTCACCCACGTAGTTAATATCAAAGAGTAAAGTGCAGAACTGAATCAGAAAAGTAAACAAGATTTTATAGTGGTTCGGTCAACTTGACCAACGTCCACTCCCAGGAGCCTCCCCTCCGGGTATTACACTAAACAAATAGTGTCTCTCCTTTTGCTCCCACAGCAAGGCGGAGAAGCCTGTACAAGACCTCCTTTTCACCACACGGTGGGGCAGAGAACCCGACCTCCTTTTGCTTCCTCCTGAAGCAGGCAGAGAACCTTCGAACTCCTTTTGCTTCCACCTGAAGTGGGTAGAGAACCCCGGATCTTCTTACGAATGATCCTCCCACGACGAACACCAACTATACGAAAGATGACGAGCAGAGAAGACGACTCTGATCCGTGCTTGGAGCAACCTTAGTGAATCTCTCACTAACTCCCCCTCACAAGATCCGCTCTCTCTCTCTCCCAAACTCTCTCTCTCTAGGGTTTCTCTGGAAAGGAAGGTGGCAAAAGATTTTTCTTATTTCAAGAAAAAGTTCTTTTATAGGAGGGCATAAAATTTGCCCTAAATCTCAACTGGTCGGCCAAGATCATCCAGGATGATCGATAGATCGTCCTGTACGATCAGTTCAAAATCAGCTATTTCAGCCTGGACGATCTAGCTCTTTTGGACGATCAATAGAAAAAATTATTCATATCGTACCGTACGATCCTGCGATCGTTCGGGACGATTAGTGCAAATCGAGGAATATCGTCTAGAAGACAGTTCGGGTCGACCAGAGAAACTTGTGATGGACGACCAAAAAATGACTTGATCATCCAGGACGATACGGTTATCTTCCTGTATGATTAGTTCAAAAAGTACCCAAATCATCCTGTCCATAGTTCTAGACGTACAGCTGAAATGCACTAGACGATCTTGATCGTCCGGGACGATCCTGCGATCGTCCAGGACGATTATGATCATATCAATTAAAAATAAATTGCTTTCCTTAATTACCAGGTTAAATTAGGCATGATTGTACTGAATCGTCCATGACGATACACGTATCGTCTGGGATGATCAGACCAAATAACTTAAAATAAAAACTTCCCTGACTTGATCTCGCGGTTGAGTATTTTTTATTTGAGCATATCGTCCCGTACGATCCAAAGATCGTCTAGGACGATCTGCTTAATCAGACCCTCTTAACCTAGTCACCCTAATTAGGGTTTCTATTTTTACCTAATCGTTCAAGATGATGTGAATATCGTCCAAGACAATCTGAACAAAAAATTAACAAAAACTCTAATTCACTCAAGCTCTCCCCCTGAGTGTGTGTGTGCAATGTTACTTAGCTGGGGGATCAATTACATTACAATTGACTCAAGAAAAAGAAAAATAGTACATTGGACACACTTGGACCCGATCTTGAGTTGGCTTGAGTGGCTCGTGATCTTTGGTACCTGAAACGGGTTAGCCAAGCAAAATACAATATAACCATATTTATCTTCATCAAAATCGTATTTGCAACACTAAAACACTAAAACCCTAAAAAATCCTATAAACCCTATAAACCCTAAAAAAATGTGTGTTTAAATGTATTTTTACCCATTCTTGAGTCAAATATAATGTAATTTATCCCTTAACTAAGTAACCTTGAACACACACACTCAAGGGGAGAGTTTTAGTGAATTAGAGTTTTTGTTTATTTTTTATTCAAATCGTCATGGACGATATTTAGATCGTCCTAGATGATCTAATGAAAATAAAAACCCTTATTAGGGTGACAAAGTTATGTCAGTCTGATTAAGCAGATAGTTCTAGGCGATCCTATGATCGTACAGGATGATAGGCTCAAATCAAAAATTCTCAACCGCTAGATTAAGTTAGGTAAGTTTTTATTTTTAGATATTTGGTATGATCATCCCGAATGATCCATTACAATCATGCCTAAATTAGTCTGGTAATTAAAGAAAGTAATTAATATTTTATTGATATGATCATGTTATCCCGGACGATCGTAAGATCATCCTAGATGATACATATAAAATCCTGACCATCTAGTGCCTATCACCTGTACGTCCAAAGCTGTGTGCAGGATGATTTTGTCATTTTTGAACTAATCGTACCGGACGATAGACATATCATCCTGGATGATCAAGTTATTTTGAAATCGTCCAGCTTGTTCTGACCTGTACGTCCAGAGCTGTGTGCAGGATGATTTTGTCATATTTGAACTAATCATACGGAATGATTGACATATCTTCCTGGACGATCAAGTCATTTTGAGATCGTCCAGCATAAGTTCCCCTTGATGACCAGAGCTATCTTCTTGACAAAATTCCTGATTTACACTAATCATCCCGGATGATCGCAAAATCATACGAGACGATATGAACAAATTTTGTCTACTAATCATCAGGAGAAACCAGATCGTCCAGGCTGATACATGTGATTTTAAACTGACCGTAAAGGATAATCGACCGATCATCCTGGATGATATTTGACGACCAATAGGGATTTAGGGCAATTTTTTGTGCCCTCATATAAAAGATATTTTTCTTTCAGTAACGAAGATCTTTTGCCACTTTTCTTTCTAGAGAAAACCTTGAGAGAGAGAGAGAGAGAGCTTGGGAGAGAGAGAGAGGATCTTATGAGGGGGAGTTTGTGATAGATTCATAAAGTTTGCTCCAAGTAAGGATCTGAGTCGTCTTCTCCCTTCGTCATCTCTTATCTTATCGATATCTCTAGGGGAGAATCATTCGCAAAAAGATCCGGGTTCTCTGCCTGCTTCAGGAGGAAGCGAAAGGAGTTCAGGTTCTCTACCTGCTTCAGGAGGAAGCGAAAGGAGTCTAGGTTCTCTACCTGCTTCAAGAGGAAGCGAAAGGAGTTCAGGTTCTCTACCTCACCAGGTTGGTTGAAAGGAGTTTTTGGACAGGCTTCTCCGCCTTGCTGTGGGAGTAGAAGGAGAGTCACTTAGTGTCAGTGCAATAACTGGAGGGGAGGCTCCGGGGAGTGGACGTAGGTCAAGTTGATCGAACCACTGTAAAACTGGTGTATTCTTTTTGATTATTTTTCACATTTACTTTTCTATTGATGATTGTGTGATTGTAATTATTATTCTGTTATCGTTGAATATCTCCACATCATCGCATAAATTTAAAAGTTTTAAAACATTTAAAAAGATTTTTTAAATTGTTGTGTTGCTCTCAAATTTTTAAAACTACCAATTCACCTCCCCTCTTGGTTAGCCTCGGGACTAGTTCATAAGGGCTTAACATCCCTTTAAAACTTTCAAGTAGTATCAAAGTGGGATTCAAAAATTAAGTTTAAAAACTTTTAAATTTTGATCCATGGCTAACTTTGGTAATCATAATACTGCTGAAGGTTATTCAATTACACGACCACCATTATTTGATAACATACCTTTTGATTTTTTGAAAACTCGCATGTCCACTTTTCTTCAATCTATAGATTATAGCATGTGGATGCTTATTACGGATGGCTATGAAGAACCTTTTAGAATGGTTAATAATGTTACAAATCCAGTTTTGATGATGACAAACATGTTTCCAGTGTGTTTTTCTTGGCTAACCCGTTTCAGGTACAGAAGATCACGAGCAAATCAAGCCAACTCAAGATCGGGTCCAAGTGTGTCCAATGTATGGTTTTTCTTTTTATTGAGTCAATTGTAATGTAACTAATCCCTTAGCTAAGTAACCTTGCACACACACACTCAGGGGGAGAGCTTGAGTGAGTTAGAGTTTATGTTCATTTTTTGTTCAGATCATCCTGGACGATATTCACATCATCCTGGACGATCCTGTAAAAATAGAAACCCTAATTAGGGCGACCAAGTTAAAAGGGTCTGATTAAGCAGATCGTCCTGGATAATATTGGGATCGTACAGGATGATATGTTCAAATCAGAAATTCTCAGCCGCCAGATCAAGTTAGGCAAGTTTTATTTTAAGTTATTTGGTCTGATCGTCCCGAATGATACATGTATCATCCTGGACGATTTAGTACAACCATGCCTAAATTAGTCTGGTAATTAAGGAAGGTAATTAATATTTAATTGATACGATCATATCATCCTGGACGATCACAGGATTATCTCGGATGATCATGATCGTCTAGTGCATTTTAGCTGTACGTCCCAAACTATGTTTAGGACGATTTGGGCACTTTTTGAACTAATCGTACAGGATGATGTCCCTATTATCCTAGACGATCAAGTCATTTTTTGGTCGTCCAGCACAGGTTTCTCTGGACGACCCGAACTGTCTTCTGGACGATATTCCATGATTTACACTAATCATGCCGGATGATCGCAGGATCATACGGGACGATATGATCAATTTTTTCTACTGATCGTCCAAAAGAGCCAGATCGTCCAGGTTGAATCAGCTGAATTTGAACTGATCGTACAGGACGATCTACCGATCGTCCTGGATGATTTTGGCCGACCAGTTGAGATTTAGGGAAAATTTTAAGCCCTCCTATAAAAGAAATTTTTCTTGAAACAAGAAAAATCTTTTGCCACCTTCCTTCCCAAAGAAACCCTAGAGAGTGAGAGAGTTGGGAGAGAGAGAGGATCTTATGAGGGAGAGTTAGTGAGGGATTCACTAAGGTTACTCCAAGCACAGATCAGAGTTATCTTCTCCGCTCGTCGTCTTTCGTCTAGTCAGTGTTCGTTGTGGGAGGATCATTTACAAGAAGATCCGGGGTTCTCTGCCCGCTTTAGGTGGAAGCAAAAGGAGTTCGATAGTTCTCTGCCTGCTTCAGAAGGAAGAGAAAGGAGGTCGGGTTCTCTGCCACACCGTGTGGTGAAAAGGAGGTTTTGTACAGGCTTCTCCGCCTTACTGTGGGAGCAAAAGGAGAGACACTTTTTGTTTAGTGAAATACCCAGAGGGGAGGCTCCAGGAGTGGACGTAGGTCAAGTTGACTGAACCACTATAAAATTTGGTTTGCTTTTTTGATTCTGTTCTACACTTTACTTTTCTATTATTAACTGCGTGGGTGAATATCTTAGATTGATCTTTTCGTTCTTATTTACTGGTTTCCGCTGCTAAGTATCGAAAAGATTTTTCATTATTGTCATGAAATTTTTAATTAACCAATTCATCCCCCCTCTTGGTTAGCCTCGGGAGTAGTTCACTTGGGCTTAACATCCCTTTCGAACTTTCAAGTGGTATCAGAGCAGGATTCATAAAATCTAGTTTTGAAAAACTTTTGAATTTGATCCATGTCTAACTGTAACAATCGTAATACTGTTGAAGGCTATTCTATTACAAGACCACCGTTGTTTGACAATATTCCTTTTGATTTTTGGAAAACTCGCATGTCCACTTTTGTGCAATCTATTGATTATAGTATGTGGATGTTAGTTAAGGATGGTTATGAAGCACCACATAGACTTGTCAGTGGCATTAAAACTGAACTCCCATTTACAGATTGGACTTTTGATGTTCGTGACTTAGCACAGTTAAATGCAAAATGTTTGAACTGTTTCTTTTGTGCTTTAAAATCTGAAGATTATATGCATGTTTCTACTTATTTAACAGGTAAAAAAATCTGTGATAGATTGTGTATAATATATGAAGGTACAACTGAGGTCAAACAGTCTAGGTTAAACATCTTGTTGCGTGATTATGAACTTTTTCGCATGAAACCTAGTGAGATGATTTCAGAAATGTACACATGATTCACTCAAATTGTTACCTCTTTGCATGCTCTAGGAAGAGAACTGACTAATTACGAAAGAGTGAATAAAAATCTTAGATGTTTGCCTTCTTCATACGATGCTAAGATTACTGCGATCATAGAATCTAAAGATTTAAATATTTATTCTATTGATATCTTACTTAGATCACTCATTGCTTACGAGCAAGGGGTGAACCAAAGACAACTTGATGCAGGTGAACGAAAGTAGGAGAAGATAGTGGCACTAAAGGATAAAGATTCAAATGATAGCACTTCCGGGTCTGATAGCGATGATGTTTCCTTGATCACAAGGAAGTTCAAGAGCTTTCTAAGGAATAAGAATAAGAATTTTTACAAGTGGAACAAAGGTAAGACCAGTAGAAATTTTAAAGGTTCATCTGAATCTGTTTGTTTTAAATGCAGGAAGCCTGGACACATAAAGGCGGATTGTCCTACACTCAAGGCTCACCCAAGCAAGGAGAAGGGTGAGGAGAAACAAAAGTTCAGAAAGGATAAGAAGCGGATACAAAAGGCATTCTAGGCAGACTCTGGATCTGACTCCTCTGAGACTGAAGCTGAAGAGAAGGAAACAAACTTGTGTTTGATGGCTGATGATCACCCTGGTCAGTCGGACCAGGAAGAGGTATGTGAGCTTACTTACGATCAATTATTTGAAATATCTAAAAAAATTCATGCATCGTATAGGAAGCTTAAGAAAACCCATGCTAGTTTGAAATTGGTCTATTTGACTTTGCAAAAAGAGCATGATGTTCTGATTAAGGATCATTCCACTGTTGATAGCAATCACATGTCTTTGCTTGATGAGTTTGATGAATTAAATAAAAAATATTCTGATTTAGTTACTTTGCATGATTCATTGAAAACCACTCATGTTGATTTGGAGAGAGCTTTCAAAGAACTGGATACTATGGCATGTGAAGTAGAAAGAGGCAATGGTGCTTTAAAATTTGAAGTTGCAAGTTTAAAGAAAGATAATGAATTCTTAAAGTGAAAATTACTGCTTTTGAAAAGAACAAAAGACCACCTACTTTTAAACAGTTTTATGCACCGCCACCTTTTGAAAAATCTGTTGCATGTTCATCAAAGCATGTTTCATACACTTCTAGAAAGATGCACTGTCACTCACGATGTTTAGTTAATCCTTTTCCTGGTGTTAGATGTTTTTCATGTGGTATGTTAGGACACATTTCCCACACCTGCACTGTTCACCGTAGTACACATTGGGTGTGGAGGCCCAAACTACTTGTTTCACGGCACAGCACGCATGCATTGCATTCTTCTTTTATAAGAAGGAACCCAAACCTGTTTGGTTTCTTAAGACTGACATTTGATGATTTTGTAGGTGTGCTCTAACACAAGACCTCATGAGAGCATGTGGTAACTAGACAGCGGATGTTCTAGACATATGACTGGAGATTCAAATCAGTTTATTTCGCTGGAGGCCAGAGCTGGAGGCAAGGTTACACTTGGAGACAGCACCACCAGGAAGGTGGTAGGATTAGGTATAATTGGTGATTCAAAGAATTTTATGATTGACAATGTTTTGCTTGTAGACGGACTGAAACACAATTTGTTGAGCATCAGTCAACTTTGTGACAAAGGATACAGCATCAAATTCCTGCCCACTGGCTGCATTTTAAGCTTAAATGATAAAGTTATTTTGCAGGGGCAACGGATCAACAACGTCTACAAGCTGGATGTAAGTTGCATTAAATCTGAGAATTCAATTTTGCTTAAAAACATCTGCTGATGAGTCTTGGTTATGGCATAGAAGATTGTGTCATGCCAGTATGAAAATTCTTAGGAGAGTCATCTAAAAAGACTTAGTTAGATGTGTTCCCAAGCTTAAGTTCACTAAGGATCACCTGTGTGATGCATGTCAGTTAGGGAAGCAAGTCCAGTCCTCCTTCACTCTGTTAAGGATATTAGCACCTCTAGACCTTTAGAAGTTCTTCATATGGACCTTTTTGGACCCATTAGCACTGCCAGCTTAGGGGGGAGAGTCTATGGTTTTGTGATTGTAGATGATTATTCGAGGTTCACTTGGGTGAAGTTTTTGTCACATAAATCTGAGTTATTTGATGAGTTTAGATCTTTCTCTAATTGGATTCAGAAGAAGTTAGGATGTGAGATTATTACCATCCATAAGGATCACAGAGGGGAATTTGAAAATGACAGATTTGGAAGTTTTTGTGAGGAGCAAGGGATTAGTCACAATTTTTTAGCTCCTAGGACTCCTCAGCAGAACGGGGTAGCTGAAAGGAAGAACAGGACCTTAGTGGAAGCCGCTAGAGCCATGCTTGCCGAGTATTCTCTTCCAAAATACTTTTGGGCTGAAGCGGTGAATACTACCTGTTATGTGGTGAATAGGGTGAATGTGAGAGTCAAACTGAACAAGACACCTTATGAGATCCTTAAGGGTAGAACTCCAAATCTGTCCCACCTCCATGTCTTTGGCTGTAAGGTTTTCATTCTGAACAACGAGAAGTAACCCTTAGGAAAATTTGACCCCAAATCTGATGAAGGAGTGTTCTTAGGATATTCAAGTGTGGGGAAATCCTTTAGGGTGTTCAATAAGAGGACTTTGGTGGTGGAAGAAACAACCCATATAGTGTTTGATGAATCTGATCCTAAAGAGTCTAGATCTGAAGTAGAAGATGAAGAGATTGTTGAGGTTACCCAAGGGGTTGGAAATACAAATCTGGAGGAAAGGGTAAAACCTCAAACCACTTTTCCTAGAGATTGGAGATACACTTCGAGTCATCCTAAAGAACTGATCTTAGGACACCCTTCTGAAGGTGTTAGAACTAGGCATGGACTTAGGAAGGAAGTAAACCATTCTGCCTTTATTTCAATGACTGAACCCACCAACATCAATCAAGCCTTGTCGGATGAGTTTTGGATTTTAGCTATGCAGGAAGAATTGAATATATTTGTAAGGAATGATGTTTGGGAGTTAGTAGAAAGACCTAGAAATCAAAGTATTATGGGAACCAAGTGGGTCTTTAAGAATAAGATGAATAATTCTGGTGTGGTGGTTAGGAATAAGGCAAGATTGGTTGCTAAGGGGTATAATCAGATAGAAGGGATTGATTTTGAGGAGACTTTTGCCCCTGTAGCTAGATTGGAAGCCATTAGGGTGCTACTAGCCTTTGCCTGTTATAAGGGATTTAAGCTATTTCAAATGGATGTCAAGAGTACCTTCTTAAATAGGATAATAAAAGAGGATGTCTTTGTAGAACAATCCCCAGGTTTTGAGGGTTCCCAATATCCGAATCATATTTAAAATTACAAAAGGCCTTATATGGATTGAAACAGGCACCCAGAGCTTGGTATGAGAGGCTTAGCACATTCCTGTTAGAAATAGAGTTTGTTAAGGGGAGTGTAGACACCACCCTTTTTCTGAGGAGAATAGGGGATGACTTACTCATTGTCCAGATCTATATTGATGATATAATTTTTGGATCTTCTGATAAGTATTTATGTGATGAGTTTTCTAAAATAATGAGTAAGGAGTTTGAGATGAGTATGATGAGAGAATTGTCCTACTTTTTGGGGTTTACCATAAGGCAAACGGATGATTGAACCTTTCTCAATCAATCAAAATACACTAAGGACATTTTGAAGAAATATGAAATGGACAAAGCCAAGCCAATCAATACTCCCATGCCTCCTCAGTTCAGTTAGATAAGGATTCAAATGGAAAATCTGTTGATCAGAAGAAGTATAGAGGATAATAGGTTCACTACTTTACCTGACTGCTAGCCGACCTGATATCATATTTAGTGTCTGTCTTTGTGCTAGGTTTCAGGCTGATCCTAAAGAGTCCCACTTGACTGCTGTTAAGAGAATTCTTAGATATCTTTTAGGAACCCCAAACCTAGGAATTTGGTACCCTAGGCACAGCACTTCTTTTGAGATCATTGGATATTCTCATTCTGACTTTACGGGGTGTAGGGTGGATAGAAAGAGCACTTCTGGAACTTGTCAATTCATAGAACATTCTCTAGTGTCCTGGTCTAGTAGAAAATAGAACTCAGTTGCACTTTCCACTGCTGAAGCTGAGTACATTGCCTTAGGGAGTTGTGTAGCCCAAGTTCTTTGGTTGAAGCAACAAGTCTTGGATTTAGGGTTACCTGTTGGCACAATTTCTATTCTGTGTGATAATACTAGTGCCATCTGTATCTCTAAGAATCCAATCCAACATTCTAGGACCAAACATATTGATATAAGACATCACTTCATTAGGGACCATGTTACAAAAGGGGACATTGAGCTACATCATATAGCAACTGAAAATCAGCTGGCTGACATATTCGCAAAACCACTGGCCTTTGACTCATTCAGCATTTTAAGAACTAGATTAGGAGTGATTGATATAAATGCTTGATTCTGATGACTGCTGATTTCTGGTTATTCTGATTGTTATTATGTTTTCTGTTAGTTAGTTTCTGGTTTTGATTTGATTATTTGCTTTCAGTAGGTTTTATTTCTTTTGTTGATTTCTGTGTTAGCCTTGTTGTTAGTTTGATTAGAATATTTACTTTAATGTGATTTTCTATCTATTTTATTCACTAGTGCATCTCTTGCACTTATTATTTTATACTTTTCAAAGTCTGATCACTGCTCACTACTTCTGATAATCTGAATTTCTGCTGGGAGTTTTACCTTGTTTTTGTTTGGAAGTTGGTAAGCAGTGATTGACTCCACTGGATCTGTTAAAGGGAAGAAACATAGATGATTGTTTCTCTTCCTCTAACTCCTTTGCTGGTGTATTGTTTCTTTTGAATAAAACATCCTCTTCAAAAGTAAAATTTTAGTTTTTGAAATAGAGATTTATTTTATCTTCTTACAGTAATCTACCTCATATCAATAGTGTTTTCAAAGTCTCGAGTCATTATTTTGATTTTCTAAACCAAGTGATTGCACTTACCATATGACGTCTGGCTTTTATTTTGTGAATTACTCTTCCTTATCTTGGAGAGCATCTCCTATATCTGGAAGGTAATTTCATAGCTGAGACTATTTAACGATTATGAAAAGAAGAAAGCTTATAAAAGATGCGCAGTGTGCCAAATCAATTGAGCAAGAGGCATAAAATGAGCCCAAAGCTGAAAAGATGCGAAATGTCGCCAACTAGAACATACACAAAGTGTATCAGAAATGAAAAGATGTGTAAAGCGCCAAATAAATTGAAAAAGAGGCATAAAATGAGCCCAATCAAGCTTTCTTTCCTTTCAGATCGTTAAAGGTCTTAGAAAAATTCGTGCGCCACTTAATACTTTCAAAAGCTTGTGTTTGAAAATCCTGATTTCTGATTTTTTACTTTGTCACACTATTATATCAGATATTTTTCTGGAACGAGGATTGAAAGAATCTCTTTTTGAATCTAATTTCTTTTCTTCTGAATTGGATGTTTGGTTTGAAAGAGATTTGCATTGATAAGGTGCCCGAGGTGGGAGTTACGAAAGTCAATTTTTCCAACTTTTTTTGGATTTCAGCGCTGTCAATCGTCTTCTTATTAGTTTTTGGATCTAAAATCAAGGAAAAATTCTGATTTACTCGAGCAGCTTGATCAAAAAAAAAGAGTCCTTTTATGTGTTGTTGCTGTGAGTTTTATTTGTTTTTGTTTTGTTTTAATTTCATGATTATATTTTTGAGATCCTGATCTATCACCTCCATCCTCCATATTTTTCTGTTTTCTTCACATCATCCTGGACGATACCCCGATCGTCCTGGACGATCCTCTTCATCCTGACGATCTCAACATCATCCTGGATGATTCATTCAAAATCATCCCCACACTGCTCCTGCTACTGAAAAACTCTAATTATTGGTGATCATCCTGGACGATCCTTACATCGTCCTGGACGATATGATCCATATCTTCCTGATCTGATCAAACGGCTGGCATTGCACCAATTATTGTCCATCATCCTGGACGATCCACTTCATCATCCTGGACGATCCACGTGTTAGCCGCTGGACGATTGAATTCGGCCCGTCTGACACACTTACTGCATATCGTCCGGGACGATCCACCTAATCGTGCTGGACGATATCTTTTCGTCAACGGTCGTCCAGCCTAACTCCTCGGGATGATCGCCTGTGTCTAATCATCCTGGACGATCTCTGATCGTCCGGGATGATCGGACCTCATTTTTGACTAATCGTCCAGGACGTCATAAATCCCCATATCGTCCCGGACGATGTCGCGATCGTATGGGATGATCGGGCCATTTTCTATATAAACAGTAATTTTCTTAAGAATTTTCCACCCCTTTTCTTCCAATCTTCTTCTACTTCCCTATACTTTTGATTTCTAATGGCTGGTGGCAAATGTTCCCGTTAAAAGGGTGCCAGTTCCTCCAGCGGACCTGTTGATCCTCCCTTCCCCAATGCAGCCGATCAGGCTGCCTACGAGCGATATTGTGAAGTGGGGATCACACCGTTGAAAATCGTAAATCCCCGCACTCTTACTTATCCTGTCCTTGACCTCTTCGCACACACCTCCCTCACCTTCATCATGACTCTCGCCTTTCCTTTTAGCTCGGAACTTCTTCGTGTTTTCTTTGCCAACTTGCGAATTTCGGCTAATTATTCCACCCTCCGCTCTTATGTAAATCAGCAACCCGTCGAACTCACTTACCAGGACTTTCATAACATTCTCCAACTTTCTGTCACTGGCGACAAACTCCATACCCTTATCACCTGACCCTGACTATGATTGAAGTGTCGCCAATCATTTCCTTCGCAATACAAATGCCCCTTATCATGACAATGCCTGCACTACACTTCTTAAGGATGCCCAGACTATTCAGTATGTTCTTTGTTCCTCTATCATTCCAAAGGCGGGGGATCGAATTCACATCACCCCACTCCTGTCCTTGACCACCTACTACATCCTGGCCCATAGGGAATTTAATGCCACCGACCTTATTATCCGGTACCTCGAGCACCTTACCACTATTCGGGATCCAGGTCATCGCCATTATCGAAAATCTAGTCTTAGGACATATCATTGCCTATGCCCTCGAAACTAAATATGACCTGCAATATCCTACAGCTCCAGATGTTCCTCCTTCCTTCCTCATCAATAATGCCTTCCACGTCCTCCACAGCATCCAACTACATCCGGAGCCCACCCTGGATGTTCAGGAATAGGAGGAAGAGGCCATTCTAGTTTCTGCTGCACCAGATGCACCTGCTCCTCTTCGCATTGCCTCTCCCTTTGACCACCTGGTGCAGCGCTTTGATCAGTGGGAGGCCAGATTTGACTCCTATGTGGCCACCCAGGAGCAGCGGCATGCCGAGGACATCCAGCGCTTCACGGACTATGCTGCGCAGCAGCAACTGTTGCAAGACCAGGACATTGCCTGGATCAGAGCCCACTTTCGGGCGATTCACAACTACTTCAACCCCCCACCTCAACCTCCTCCTTCCGATCAGGATCCGCCTCTGTTCTAGTTTTCTATTTTGTAGTTATTTTCTTTTATGTTTTGTACTTATATTTCGTGTTCTGTTTTACCCTCCTCCTTTTTGTGAGGGGGAGTTAGTTGTAGGCGTTTCAGTTTTTGTTATGTGTTATGTTTCCTGTATTGATTTAGCTGTTAAATAAAAAATTGGAAAAAAAAAGAAATATTTGTTTTTCGATCTCCGAGTTATCCTTATTTTGAAAATACTGTACAATTCTTTGCCATCATAAAAAAGGGGGAGATTATTGTAAATGTAGTTTTGATGATTACAAACATGTTTCCAGTGTGTTTTACTTGGCTAACCCGTTTCAGGCACAGAAGATCACGAGCAAATCAAGCCAACTCAAGATCGGATCCAAGTGTGTCCAATGTATGTTTTTTCTTTTTATTGAGTCAATTATAATGTAACTGATCCCTTAGCTAAGTAACCTTGCACACACAAACTTAGGGGGAGAGCTTGAGTGAGTTAGAGTTTCTGTTAATTTTTTGTTCAAATCTCCCTAGACGATATTCACATCGTCCTGGACGATCCAGTAAAAATAGAAACCCTAATTAGGGTGACTAAGTTAAAAGGGTCTGATTAAGCAGATCATGACGATATACTCAAATCAGAAATTCTCAGCCGCCAAATCAAGTTAGGCAAGTTTTATTTTAAGTTATTTGGTCTGATCATCCCGGACGATACGTGTACCGTCCTGGACGATTTAGTATAATCATGCCTAAATTAGTCTGGTAATTAAGGAAAGCAATTAATATTTAATTGATACGATCAAATCATCCTGGACGATCGCAGGATCGTCCCGGACGATCATGATCATCTAGTACATTTCAGCTATACGTCCCGAACTGTGTTCAAGAAGATTTGGGCACTTTTTGAACTAATCGTACAGGACGATGTCCATATCGTCCTGACGATCAAGTCATTTTTTGGTCGTCTAGCAAAGGTTTCTCTGGATGACCCGAACTATCTTCTGGACGATATTCCAGGATCTACACTAATCATCCCAGACGATCGCAGGATCGTACGGGATGATATGATCAATTTTCTCTACTGATCGTCCAGAATAGCCAGATCGTCCAGGCTGAATCAGCTGAATTTGAACTGATCGTACAGGACGATCTACCGATCGTCTTGGACGATCTTGGCCGACCAGTTGAGATTTAGGGCAAATTTTAAGCCCTCCTATAAAAGAAATTTTTCTTGAAACAAGAAAAATCTTTTGCCACCTTCCTTCCCAGAGAAACCCTAGAGAGAGAGAGAGAGTTGGGAAAGAGAGAGAGGATCTTGTGAGGGGGAGTTAGTGAGGGATTCACTAAGGTTACTCCAAGCACGGATCAGAGTCGTCTTCTCTGCTCGTCGTCTTTCGTCTAGTTAGTGTTCGTTGTGGGAGGATCGTTCGTAGGAAGATCCGGGGTTCTCTGCCTGCTTCAGGTTGAAGCAAAAGGAGTTTGAAGGTTCTCTGCCTACTTCAGGAGGAAGCGAAAGGAGGTCAGGTTCTCTGCCTCACCGTGTGGTGAAAAGGAGGTTTTGTACATGCTTCTCCGGCTTACTGTGGGAGCAAAAGGAGAGACATTTTTTATTTAGTGCAATACCCGGAGGGGAGGCTCCGGGGAGTGGACGTAGGTCAAGTTGACTGAACCACTATAAAATCTGGTTTGCTTTTTTGATTCTGTTCTGCACTTTACTTTTCTATTATTAACTATGTGGGTGAATATCTGAGATTGATCTTTTCATTCTTGTTTACTGGTTTCCGCTGCTAAGTATCGAAAAGATTTTTCATTATTGTCATGAAATTTTTAAATAACCAATTCACCCCCCCCCCCCTCTTGGTTAGCCTCGGGACTAGTTCACTAGGGCTTAACATCCCTTTCGAACTTTCAAATAATGTTAAAACTGAACTGTCTTTCGCTTAATGGACTCTTGGTGATCGGGACTTAGCCCAACTGAATGCCAAATATTTGAACTATTTTTTCTGTGCACTAAAATTTGAATATTACATGAGTATTTCTACTTGCACTACAGGTAAAGAAATCTGGGATATATTATGCATTACTTATGAAGGTACATCTGAGATTAAGCAATCTAGATTGAACATCTTACTTCCCGAGTATAAACTCTTTCGCATGAAATCTAGTGAATCGATTTTTGAAATATATACTAGGTTCACTCAAATTATCACTTCTTTACATGCTTTAGGAAGAAAACTTACAAACTATGAAAAAGTGAACAAAATTCTGAGATGTTTGCCTTCTTCTTTGATGCCAAGATAACTACATTTACTGAATCCAAAGATTTGAATACTTATTCTATTGATAACTTACTTGGGTCACTCATTGCTTACAAGAAAGGAGGGAACCAATGACAAATTGATGCAGGTGAGAAGAAGAGGGAGAAAACTGTGGCACTAAAGGCCAACGATAATGACACTGACTCTTCCAGGTCTGATAGCGATGATGCTGCCTTAATCACTAGGCAATTCAAAAGCTTTCTAAGGAAGAAACGTAAGAACTTTCAGAAATGGAATAAAGGTGAGAGTAGCAAAAATTTTAAAGTTCATTTGATACTATTTTCTTTGAATGCAGGAAGTCTGGACATATAAAGGCTGATTATCCTACACCTAAGGCTTGCCCAAGCAAGGAGAAGGGTGAGGAGAAACCCAAGTTCAGGAAGGATAAGAAGTGGATTCAGAAGGCATTCTGGGCAGATTCTTCATCTGACTCCGCTGAGACTGAAGCTGAGGAAAAGACTACAAATTTGTTTCTGATGGCTGATGATCATCTTGGTTAGTTTGATCAAGAAGAGATATGTGAGCTAACCTATGATCATTTGCTAGATATTTCTGAGAAAATTCATTCATCGTATAGAAACTTAAGAAAATACATGCCAGCCTGAAATTAGATTTTCTGAATTTATAAAAAGAGCATGATGTTATGATTAAGGATCATTCTACACTTGATAGCAATCACATGTCCTTACCTAATAAATTTGATGTATTGAAAAAAAGCATTATGAACTAATTGTTGAGCATGAGTCATTAAAAACATTGCACGTTGATTTAGAAAAAGCTTATAAAGAAATTGACACCATGGCATGTAACTTTGCTAGTGATGAGCATTATTTGAATTTTAAAATTGCAAGTTTCATGAAGGAAACTGAATTTCTAAGACTAAAAATTTATGCTTTTGAGAAAAATGAAACACCTCTTACTTTTGCACAATTTTATGCACCTCCACCTTTTGAACAATCTGTTTCAAAATCATCAAAGTATATTTCATACACACCTAGGAAGAGGCAGTATCACCTACGTAGATTAGTTAATCCTTTTCCTAGCATTATATATTTTTCTTGTGGCATGCTAGGATATATCTCACACACCTGTACGGTTCACCATAGTACACATTGAGTATGGAGACCCAAATTGTATGCTTCACAGCACAGCACACATGCATTGCATTCTTCTTTTCATAAGAAGGAACACAAACCTGTTCGGGTTTCTAAATCTGATGTTTGATGATTTTGTAGATGTGCTCTCACAAAAGGCCTCGTGAGAGCATGTGGTACCTGGACAGCGGATGTTCAAGACATATGATGGGACATCCAAATCAGTTCATTTCGTTGGAGACCAGAGATGGAGGCAAGGTTACACTTAGAGACAACACCATTAGGAGGGTGGTAGGAGCAAGTATAATTAATGATTCAAAAAAATTCATGATTGATAATATTTGACTTATAGATGGATTGAAACACAACTTGCTGAGCATTAGTCAACTTTATGACAAAGGATACAACATTAAGTTCCTGCCCATTTGTTGCATTATAAGCTTAAATGACAAAATTATTTTATAGGGAGAAATGATCAACAATGTCTACATGCTGGTTATAAGCTCCTTTAAAACTGATATTTCAATTTTCTTTAAAATTGCTGTTGATGAGCCTTGGTTGTGGCATAAGAGATTATGTCATGCAGTATGAAAACCCTTATGAGAGTCACCCAAAAGGACTTAATTAGAGGTGTCCCAAAGCTTAAGATCACTAAGGACCACCTGTGTGATACCTGTCAATAAGGGAAGCAAGTCCACTCCTCTTTCCACTCAATTAAGGACATTAGCATCTCTAGACCTTTAGAAGTCCTTTACATGGATTTATTTGGACCCATTTGCACTACCAGCTTAGGGAGAGAGTCTATGGATTTGTGATTGTTGATGATTACTCGAGGTTCTCTTGGATTCAATTTCTATCACATAAATTTGAGTCATTTGATGAATTTATTTCTTTCTCCACTTAGAAATAAAGGAAGTTAGGTTGTGAGATCTTGACTATTCATAGTGATCATGGTGGAGAGTTTGAAATTATGAGATTTGGAACATTTTATGAGGTGCAAGGGATTAGCCATAACTTTTCAGCTCCTAGGGCCCCTTAGCAGAATGGGGTAGTAGAAAGAAAGAACAAGACCTTAGTGGAAGCCGTTAGAGCCATGCTTGCTGAGTATTCACTTCCAAAATACTTTTGGGCTGAAGCGTTGAACACTGTCTATTTTATGCTGAATAGGGTGAATGTTAGATCAAATCTGAATAAAATATCTTATGAGATCATTAAGGGTAGAACTCCAAACCTGTCCCACCTCCATGTCTTTGGTTGTAAGGATTTCATTCTAAATATTAGGAAATCATCCTTAGGAAAATTTAATCCCAAATCTGATGAAGGAGTGTTCTTAGGCTATTATAGTGTGGGAAAATCTTTTAGGGTGTTTAATAAGAGGACTTTGGTGGTGGAGGAGACAACTCATGTGGTGTTTGATGAATTTGATCCTAAGGAGACTAAAGTTGAGGAAGAAGAAGATGTAGGAGAGATTACCCAAGGAGTTAAAAAATTAAATCTAGAGGAAAGGGTAGAACCTAAAAATACTTTGCCTAGAGATTGGAGATATGCTAAAAGTCATCTTAAAGAATTGATCTTAGAAGACCCTTCTGAAGGTGTTAGAACTAAGCATGGACTTAGGAAGGAAGTAAACCATTCTGCCTTTATCTCAATGACTGAACCCACCAATATCAATCAAGCCCTTTCTGATGAGTTTTGGATCTTAGCTATTCAAGAGGAATCGAATCAATCTATAAAGAATGATGTTTGAGAGTTAGTAGAAAGACCTAGGAATCAAAGTATAGTGGGAACCAAGTAAGTATTTAAGAATAAGATGAATGATTCTGGTGTGGTGGTTAGATATAAGGCAAGATTGGTGGCTAAGGGGTACAATCAAATTAAAGGGATTGATTTTGAGGAAACCTTTGCCCTTATAGCTACATTGGAAGCTATTAGGGTGTTACTAGCCTTTGCATGTTATAAAGGATTTAAGTTGTTTCAAATGGATGTTAAAGTGCCTTTTTAAATGGGGTAATAAAAGAGGATATCTTTGTAGAGCAACCCCTAGGTTTTGAGAGTTTTTAATATCTAAATCTTGTTTACAAATTAAAAAAGGCCTTCTATGGATTGAAACAGGCACCCAGAGTTTGGTATGAGAGGCTTAGCACATTCCTACTAGAAAGAGAGTTTGTTAAGGGAAGCGTAGACAACACCCTTTTCTTTAGAAAATAGGAGATGATCTTCCCATTATCCAGATCTATGTTGATGATATACTTTTTGGATCTTCTGATAAAAATTTATGTGATGATTTTTCTAAGACAATGAGTTAGGAGTTTGAGATGATATGATGGGAGAATTATCCTACTTTTTGGGGTTTAGCATAAAGCAAATGGATGATGGAACTTCTCTAAGTCAATCAAAATATACTAAGGGCATCTTGAAGAAATATGAAATGCACAAAGCTAAGCCAATCAATACTCCCATGAGTTCCACTGTTCAGATAGATTAGGATTCAAATGGAAAATCTATTGATCAGAAGAAGTTTAGGGGAATAATTGGATCACTGCTTTACCTGACTGCTAGCCGACCTGATCTTATATTTAGTGTTTGTCTTTGTGCTAGGTTTCAAGCTGATCCTAAAGAGTCCACCTAACTACTGTTAACAAAATCCTTAGATATCTCTTAGGGACCCCAAACCTAAGAATCTGGTATCCTAGGCACAACACTTCTTTTGAGATGATTGGATATTCTGATTCTGATTTTGTAGGGTGTAGGGTGGATAGAAAGAGCACTTTAAAAACTTGTTAATTCATAGGACAATCTTTAGTCTCCTGTTCTAGTAGAAAATAGAACTCAGTTGCACTTTCCACTGCTGAAGATGAGTACATTACCTTAGAATGTTGTGTGGCACAAGTCCTTTGGTCGAAGCAACAAGTCTTAGATTTAGGATTACCTGTTCGCACAATTTTAGTTCTATGTGATAACACCAGTGCCATCTGCATTTCTAAGAATCCCATCCAACAGTCTAGAACCAAACACATTGATATAAGGCATCACTTCGTTAGGGACCATGTTACAAAAGGGGACATTGAGCTATATCATGTAGCAACTGAAAATCAACTGGCTAACATCTTTACTAAACCACTGGCCTTTGACTCATTCAGTATTTTGAGGACCAGATTGGGTGTGATTGACATAAATGCATGAATTTGATGATTACTGACTTATGATGTTTTTCTATTTTTTTCATTTTACTTTTAGTTTTTTTTTTGTTTTGACTGTCTGTTTTACTTTAAAATTTTTCTTTTGTTGCTGATTTTAGTTGTTTGATTTGCTTATCAGATTTCATTATTTTCTGCTGATTTTTATTTGTTGGTTTTCATTTATTGATTTTTGCATGTCTATTTTTCTTCCTTCTTATTTTGTTTACTGATTACTCACTTGAAAATCAGATCACTGCTCACTAATACTGATAAACTGGATTTCTAACTGAGAGTTTTGCCTTATTTTTGTTTGAAAGCTTGTAAGCAGTGATTGACTCCTCTGGATCTATTAAAGGAAAAAAATATTGATGATTATTTCTCTTCCTCTAACTTCTTTAATGGTGTATTATTTTTTTGGATAAAAATCTTCTTCAAAAGTAAAAAGTTGGTTTTATAAAAAGAGATCAATTTTATCTTCATACAGTAATCTACCTCATATGAATAGTATTTTTAAAGTTTTGAATCATTGTTATGTTTTTCTTAATCAAGTTATTGCACTTATCATATGATGTATGATTTTTATTTTGTAAATTACTCTTCCTTACTGTAGAGAGTGAGTTTTGTCGTTGCTTATATCTGAAAGGTAATTTAACTGCTGAGATTCTTTAATGATTATGAAAGAAAGCAAGCTTACAGAAGATGCACAGTGCGCCAAACAAATTGAAAAAGAGGCACAAAATATGCCAAAAGCTGAAAAGATGCAAAATGTCGCCAAACTGAAAGATACACAAAATATATGAAAAATCAAGAGATGTGGAAAGCGCCAAACAAATTGAAAAAGAGGTATAAAATGAGCCCACAAAGAAATAAGCTTTCTTCCCTTTCATATCTTTAAGTATCTTAGAAAAATCCATGCGCCACTTAATATTTTCAAAAAGCTTGAGATTGAAAATCATTATTTCTGATTCCTTACTTCGTAATACTATTTTATTAGTTATTTTCTGGAACGAGACTTGAAAGGATCTCTTTTCAAATCTAATTTGTTTTCTTCTAATTTAGACTTTTACTGAATTGAATTTGAACCTGTAAGGTGTCCGAGGTAGAGTTACGAAAGTAAATTTTCCAACTTTTTTGGATTTCAGCGTTGTCGATTTCATTCTTGTTGGCTTTTGAATTAGAAATTAGGGAAAATTCTATTTTACTAGAGTTGATAAAAAAAATAAAAAAAAATTAGTTTTCACTATTATTTTTCTCGTTTCTATTTTTTATTTAATGTGATTTTGGTTTTTTTTTTTGTGATCCCTAATCTTTCCTCTCTATCCTTAATCTTTTTAACTTTTTCTTCACATCATCTTGGATGATCTCAATATCATCCTAGACGATCCTCTTCATTCAGGATGATCCATTCATCATCCTAGATGATCCATTCAAATCATCCCCACTTGATCCAATGGCTGATCTTCACCAATTATTGGTGATCGTCATGGATGATCCACCTTATCGTCCTGGGCGATCCACGTGTCTATAGCTGGACGACTCAAATTCAGCTTATGATATATCATTCTGGACGATCCACCTAATCATCCTGGATGATATTTTTTGTCAAAGGTCATCCGACTGGACTCCTCGGGACGATCGCCTATGTCTATTCGTTCTGGATGATATCAAGGATGATCGGACCGCCTTTTTCACCAATAGTTCAAGCCGTCATTATTGCACCTATCGTCCTGTATGATTCAATGATCATCCTAGATGATCGGTCCATTTTCTTTATTAATAGCCCCTCTTCACCTAATTTTTCACTCCACTTCTTCTCTCTCCTCACTTGTATTTTGTTCTTCATTGCTGGTGGAAAAAGATCAAGGCATCACGGGGCAAGTTCATCCCGGGGAAATGTCGATCCTCGATTTCTTGAAGCAGCCGATCGGGCTGCCTTCCAGCGTTACCTTCACATTGGAATCACTCATTCAAAGATCATCAACCCCTGCACTCTTACCTAACCGGTATTGGATCTGTTTTCCCATACCTCCCTTACCTTCATTCTCACCTTGTCCTTCCCCTTTAGCTCTGAACTTCTCAGGGCCTTTTTTTCCAATCTTCGCATCACCTCTGATTACTCTGCATTGCACTCCTTTGTGAATCAGCAACCGGTAGAATTGACCACACATGACTTTCACAATATCCTTCAACATTCAATCACTAGTTATAAGATCCACACCATAGTTTCTAATCCTGATTTTGATTAGAGTGTCGTCAATCGTTTCCTTTGAAATACCAACGTTCACTACCACGATAATGCGTGTTCTTCCCTACTTAAGAATGCTCCTACAATTCAACATGTCCTACGTTGCTCAATAATCACAAAGGCTAGGGACCGCATCCACATCACACCTTTACTTTTCCTGACTACCTACTACATCATGCCCCACCGGGATTTCAATGCTACTGATCTTCTCTTTTAATACATCGAACATCTTACTAGCATTCAGGATCCGGGCCACAAGAGAAGCCCAAATCTAGCTCTAGGCCACCTCACTGACTATGTACTTAAGACAAAATATAATCTGCAATATCTCGTTCCTACCGATGTCCCTCCTTCCTAAAACACAAACAAATCCTTCCATGTCCTCCACAGTACCCGACTTCATCCAGAGCTCGCCGCAAATGTTGAGGAGGAAGAGGAAGAAGTTGTTCCTGTACCTGATGCACCTGCTCCTCTTCATATTGCATCACCCTTTGATCATCTGGTGTAGTATTTTGACCAGTGGGAGGCTCGTTTTAACTCCTACATGACTACCTAACGGGAGCAGCACGACCAGGACATGGCCTGATTTGGAGAGCAGTTCACCATCATTCACAATTATTTACATCCACAACCACCTCCTCCATCTGATTAGGATCCGCCTCTCTGCTAAGTTATTTTTATTTCAGTTTGTTCTGTTGTTTTTGATTTGCTATTATTTGTTTGTCTTTTCTGTTCCTATTTTTTGTGATGTCAAAAGGGGAAGTGGTTTTTTCTGTTGTAGTAGTTTTGTTGGTTGTATTGAATGTTATCATTGATTATCTATGATTAGTAAAATTTATCTTCTCTCACCTGTGCTTTCATTATTATAATCTTGTTAATTTGAAACTTCTGAAGAAATGTTTGCCATCATCAAAAAGAGGGAGATTGTTGCAAATCTGGGTTTTAGGATTATAGTTTTGATGATAACAAATATTTATGTGTTCTATTTTTAATTTGCTAACATTTGAGGTGCAAATGATCAAATGCAACTCAGGCAAACTCAAGATCGGGTCAACGTGTGTTTAAATTTATTTTTTCCCTTTCTTGAGTCAAATGTAATGTAATTGATCCCCTAGCTAAGTAACATTGCACACACACACTCAATGGGAGAGTTTTAGTGAATTAGAGTTTCTGTTCATTTTTTGTTCAGATCATCCTGGACGATATTCAAATCATCCTAAACGATCCAATGAAAACAGAAACCCTAATTAGGGCGACAAAGTTAAGTCAGTCTGATTAAGCAGATCGTTCTGGATGATCCTATTATCGTACAGGACGATAGGCTCAAATTAGAAATTCTTAGCCGCTAGATTAAGTTAGGAAAGTTTTTATTTTTGTATATTTGGTATGATCGTCCCGGACGATACGTGTATCATCCAGGACGATCCATTACAATTATGCCTAAATTAGTGTGGTAATTAAGGAAAGCAATTAATATCTGATTGATACGATCATATCATCCTGGATAATCGCAAGATCGTCTTGGACGATACATGCAAAATCCTGACCGTCCAGTGCCTATCACCTGTACGTCCAGAGCTGTGTGCAGGGCAATTTTGTTATTTTTGAACTAATCGTATCGGATAATAGACATATCGTCCTAGATGATCAAGTCATTTTGAAATCGACCAGCGTGTTCTGACGTGTACGTCGAGAGCTGTGTGTAGGATTATTTTGTCGTTTATGAACTAATCGTACGGGACGATAGACATATCATCCTGGACGATCAAGCCATTTCGAGATCGTCCAGCACAAGTTCCCCTGGACGACCAGACCTGTCTTCTAGACGAAATTCCTAATTTACACTAATCGTCCCAGACTATCGCCAAATCATACGGGACAATACAAACAAGTTTTATCTACTAATTGTCTAGAGGAACCAGATCGTCCAGGCCGATACATGTGATTTTGAACTAATCATACAAGACGATCGACCGATCGTCCTGGATGATCTTTGACGGCCAGTTGAGATTTAGGGAAATTTTTTCAGCCCTCATATAAAAGATCATTTTCTTCCTACAAGGAAGATCTTTTGCCACTTTCCTTACTAGAGAAAACCTTGAGAGAGAGAGAGAGCTTGGGAGAGAGAGAGAGGATCTTATGAGGGGGAGTTTGTGAGGGATTCACAAAGTTTGCTCCAAGCAAGGATCTGAGTCGTCTTCTCGGTTCATCGTCTCTTGTCTTGTCGGTATCACTATGGGAGGATCGTTCGCAAGAAGATCTGGGTTCCCTGCCTGCTTTAGGAGGAAGTTAAAGGAGTCCAGGTCCTCTGCCTGCTTCCGGAGGAAGCGAAAGGAGTCAAGGTTCTCTGCCTGCTTCAAGAGGAAGCGAAAGGAGTTCAGGTTCTCTGCCTCAACGAGTTGGTTGAAAGGAGTTTTTGTACAGGCTTCTTTGCCTTGCTATGGGAGCAGAAGGAGAGTCCTTAGTGTTAGTGTAATACTCAGAGGGGAGGCTCCGGGGAGTGGACGTAGGTCAAGTTGACCGAACCACTATAAAATCTGGTGTGTTCTTTCTGATTATTTTTCTCATTTACTTTTCTGTTGATGATTATGTGATTGTAATTATTATTCTGTTATCGTTGAATATCTGCACATCATCGCATAACTGTAAAAGTTTTAAAACATTCAAAAAGATTTTATAAATCGTTGTTTGGCTCCCAAATTTTAAAAACTACCAATTCACCCCCCCCCCCCCCCCCCCGCTTGGTTAGCCTTAGGACTAGTTCATAAGGGCTTAACATGCCTATCGAACTTTCAAACCCTAAACCCGAAAACCCTAAAAAACCCTAAACCCTAAACCCTAAACACTAAACCCTAAACCCTAAACCCTAAAAACCCTTAAAAGAAAACCTTAAAACCTTAAAGGCTAAACCCTAAAAACCATAAAAAAACCTAAAAACACCGTAAACCCTAAAAACCCTAAAAAAACCCCTAAAACCATAAACCCTAAACCCTAAACCCTAAAAACCCTAAACGTTAAACCCTAAAAAAACCTGTAAATAAAACAAAAACCCTAAAATTCTAAAGCCTAAACCCTAAACCCTATAAACCCTAAAAAACCCTAAAAAATCTTAAACCCTAAACCCTACACCCTAAACCCTAAAAACCCTAAAAAAAAACCCTAAAACCCTAAACCAAAAAAATCCTAAAAAACACAAAACTCAAAACCCTAAAAAAAACCATAAACCCTAAAAATCCTAAATCCTAAATCGTGAACCCTAAACCCTAAAAAAACCCTAAACCCTAAAACCCTAAAAAACCTTAAACCCTAAACCCAAAAACCCTAAGCACTAAACCCTAACCCTAAACCATAGCCCCTAAACCCTAAACCCTAAACCCTAAATCCTTAAAAAACCTAAAACCCTATACCCTAAACCCTAAACCGTAAACGCTAATCCCAAAATCCTTAAAAACCCTAAACCCTAAACCGTAAACCAAAATTTATAAACCCTAAAAATCATAAACCCTAAACCCTAAACCCAAAAAAACCCTAAAACCCAAAAAAACCCTAAACCCTAACTCATAAACCCAAAACCCTAAACTATAAACCCTAAACCCTAAAAACCCTAAAAAAACCCTAAAACTCTAAACCCTAAACCCTAATACCTAAAAAACCCCAAAACCCTAACCCATAAATCTTAAACCCTAAACCATAAACCCTAAAAACCATAAAAAAAACCCTAAAACCCTAAACCCCTAAAACCCCCTAAACCCTAAAAATCTTAAAAAACCTAAACTTTAAACCCTAAACCCTAAAAACCCTAAAAAACCATAACACCCTAAACCCTAAAAAAAAACCTTAAACCATAAAAACCTTAAACCCTAAACCCTAAACCCTAAACCATAAAAAAATCTTAAACCCTAAAATCCATAAACCTTAAAAAACCCTAACCCATAAACCCTAAACCCTAAACCCTAAAACCTAAAAACCCTAATAAAAAACCTTAAAACCATAAACCCTAAGCCCTAAAAAAAATACCCATAAGCCCCTAAACCCTAAACCAAAAAAACCTTAAAAAACCCTAAACTCTAAACTCTAAAAAAAAACCCTAAATCCTAAATCGTAAACCCTAAACCCTAAGAAAACCCTAAACCCTAAAACCCTAAAAAACCTTAAACCCTAACCACTAAACCCGAAACTCTAAACCATAGCCCCTAAACCCTAAACCCTTAACCCTAAACCCTAAACCCTAAACCCTAAATCCTTAAAAAACTTAAATCCCTATACCCTAAACCCTAAACCCTAAACCCTAAACCCTAAACCGTAAACCCAAAATTTATAAACCCTAAAAAACCCTAAACCCTAAACCCAAAAAAACCCTAAAACCCTAAGAAACCTAAACCCTAACTCATAAACCCACAACCCTAAACCATAAACCCTAAACCCTAAAAACCTAAAAAAAACCCTAAAACCCTAAGCCCTAAACCCTAAATACCTAAAAGAACCCTAAACCGTAAAACCCCAACCCATTAACCTTAAACCCTAAACCCTAAAAACCATAAAAAAAAACCCTAAAACCATAAACCCCTAAAACACCCTAAACCCTAAACCCTAAAAATCGTAAAAGACCCTAAACCCTAAAACCTAAACCCTAAAAATCGTAAAAAATCCTAAACCGTAAACCCTAAAAACCCTAAAAATTTCTTAACACCTTAAAACCCTAAACCCTAAAAACCTTAAACCCTAAACCATAAAAAAATTCTAAACCCTAAAATCCAAAAACCATAAAAAACCCTAACCCATAAACCCTAAACCCTAAACCCTAAACCATAAAACCCTAATAAAAAAACCTTAAAACCCTATACCCTAAGCCCTAAAAACCCTAAAAAACCCTAAACCCTAAACCCTAAAAAAAAAACTTAAACCCTAAAAACCTTAAACCCTAAACCCTAAACCCTAAACTCTAAACCCTAAATCATAATCCATAAAGAAATCGTAAACCCTAAAATCCTTAAACCATAAAAAACCCTAAACCCTTAACCCTAAAACCCTAACCCATAAATCCTATACCCTAAACCCTAAAAACCTAAAAAAACCCCTAAAACCCTAAACCCTAAACCCTAATACCTAAACCCTAAATAGCCTAAAAAATTCAAAAAAATCCTAAACTCTATACCCTAAAAACCTAACCCTAAACCATAAACCCTAACCCCTAAAACCCTTAAACCATAAAAAAGATAAAAAACCCAAAACCCTAAGCACTAAACCCTAAACCCTAAAACCTAACCACTAAAAACCCTTAAAAAAACCATAAAACCCTAAAGCCTAAACCCTAAACCCTAAGAACCCTAAAAAACCCTAAATCCTAAACCTTACACCCTAATCCCTAAAAACCCTAAAAAAAACCCCAAAAACCCTAAACCCTAAAAACCTTAAAAAAACTCTAAACCATAAACCCTAAACCCTATAAGAAAATCCTAAACCCTAAAAACCTTAAACCCTTATCCCTAAACCCTAAATCCTAAACCCTAAACCTAAAACCCTGTAATAAACCTTAAACCATAAACCGTAAAAACCCTAAAAAACTCTAAACCCTAAACCCTAAATCTTAAAAAAACCCTAAACCCTAAAAACCTTAAACCCTAATCCCTAAATCGTAATTCCTAAACCCTAAACCCTAAAACCCGATACCCAATAACCCTAAAAAAACCCTATATCCTAAATCCTAATTCCTAGACCCTAAAAAAACCTTAAAAAATCCTAAACCCTAAACTCTAAAACCCTAACCACTGAACCCTAAACCCTAAACCTTCAACCCTAAACCCTAAATCCCAAAAAAACTCAAACCTTAAACCCCAAAACCCTAACCACTAAACCCTAAACCCTAAACCCAAACCCCTAAACCCGAAACCCTAAACCCTAAATCCTTAAAAACCCTAAACCCTAATTCCTAAACCCTAAAACCTAAACCATAAACCTTAAACCCTAAACTCTGAACCCTAAAAACCTAAATCCTAAACCCTAAAACCCTATACCCTAAACTCTAAACCCTAAACCCTAAACATAAAATCCTCAAAAAAAACCTTATACCCTAAAAACCTTAAACCCTAAACCCTAATCCCTAAACCCAAAAAAACCCTAAAACCCTAAAAAATCCTAAACCCATAACCCTAAAAACCTTAAAAAAAATAATCCTAAAACCCTAAACAATAAACAAAAAACCCAAAATTTATAAACCCTAAAAAACCCTAAACCCTAAACGTTAAACCCTAAAAAACCCTAAACCCTAAAATCCTTAAACCTTAAAAAACCCTAAACCCTAAAACCCTAACCCATAAACCCTAAACCCTAAACCCAAAATACCCTATCCCTAAACCCTAAAAACCCTACAAAAAACCCTAAAACCCTAAACCCTAAACCCTAAAACCCTAAAAACCCTAAAAAATCCTAAACCCTAAACTCTAAAAACCCTCAAACAAAAACCCTAAAATTCTAAAGCCTAAACCCTAAACCCTATAAACCCTAAAAAACCCTAAAAAACCTTAAACCTAAACCCTACACCCTAAACCCTAAAAACCCAAAAAAAAACCCCTAAAACCCTAAACCAAAAAAACTCTAAACTCTAAACCCTAAAAAAAACCCTAAACCCTAAAACCCTAAAAAACCTTAAACCCTAAACCCCAAAACCCTAACCACTAAACCCTAAACCCTAAACCATAGCCCCTAAACCCTAAATCCTTAAAAAACATAAAACCCTATACCTTAAACCATAAACCCTAAACCCTAAAACCAAATCCTAAAAAACCCTAAAGCCTAAATCGTAAACCCAAAATTTATAAACCCTAAAAACCCTAAACCCTAAACCCTAAACCCAAAAAACCCTAAACACCTAAAAAATCCTAAACCCTACATAAACCCAAAACCCTAAACTATAAACCCTAAACCCTAAAAACCCTAAAAAAACCCTAAAACACTAAACCCTAAACCCTAAATACCTAAAAAAACCCTAAAACCCTAACCCATAAACCTTAAACTCTAAACCATAAACCCTAAAAACCATAAAAAAAGCCTAAAACCCCCTAAACCCTAAAAATCATATAACTAAACCCTAAACCCTAAACCCTAAAAACCCTTAAAAAACCTTAAATCCCAAACCCTAAGCCCTAAAGACTTTAAAAAACCCTAAACCCTAAAAAAAAACCTTAAACCCTAAAAACCTTAAACCTTAAACCTGAAACCCTAAACCATAAAAAAATCTTAAACCCTAAAATCCATAAACCTTAAAAAACCCTAACCCATAAACCCTAAACCCTAAACCCTAAAACCTAAAACCCTAATAAAAACCTTAAAACCATAAACCCTAAGCCCTAAAAACCCTAAAAAACCCTAAACCCTAAACCCTTAAAAAAATCTTGAACCCTAAAAACCTTAAACCCTAAACCCTAAACCCTAAACTCTAAACCCTAAACCCTAATCCATAAAAAAGTCCTAAACCCTAAAATCCTTAAACCATAAAAAACCCTAAACCCTTAACCCTAAAACCCTAACAAAAACCCTAAAAAAAACCCCCAAAACCCTAAACCATAAACCATAAATCCAAAACCATAGATACCCTAAAAAATTCTAAACCCTAAACCCTAAATCCTAAAAAAAACCCTAAACCCTAAAAACCTTAAACCCTAATCCCTAAATCATAATTCCTAAACCCTAAACCCTAAACCCTAAATCCTAAAAACCCTAAATCCTAAATCCTAGACCCTAAAAAATCCTAAACCCTAAACTCTAAAATCCTAACCACTAAACCCTAAACCCTAAACCCTAAACCTTAAACCCTAAACCCTAAATCCCTAAAAACCTTAAACCTTAAACCCCTAAACCCTAACCACTAAACCCTAAACCCTAAACCCTAACCCCTAAACCCTAAACCCTAAGCCCTAAATCCTTCAAAACCCTAAACCCTAAATCCTAAACCCTAAAACCTAAACCCTAAAAATCTAAATCCTAAACCCTAAAACCCAATACCCTAAACCCTAAACCAAAAACCCTAACTACAAAATCCTCAAAAAAACATTAAAGCCTAAAAACCTAAAACCCTAAACCCTAAAAAACCCCAAAATCCTAAAAATCCTAAACCCAAAACCCTAAAAACCTTAAAAAAAAGAATCCTAAAACCTTAAACCATAAAAAAAACTCATAATTTATAAACCCTAAAAAACCCTAAACCCTAAATGCTAAACCCTAAAAAACCCTTAACCGTAAACCCTAAACCCTAAATACCCTAAAAATCTAAAAAACCCTAAACCCTAAAACCCTAACCCATAAACCTTAAACCTTATATCCTAAAAACCTTAAAAAAAATAATAAAACACTAAACCCTAGAACCCTAAAACCCTAAAAAACCCTAAACCCTAAACCTAAACCCTAAAAAACTAAAAAAAACCTAAAACCCTAAACCCTAAACCCGAAAAACCGTAAAAGACCATAAACCATAAAAACCCTAAAAACCACTAAACCCTAAACCCTAAACCCTAAAAACCCTAAAAAAAAACTTAAAACCCGAAACCCTAAGCCCTAAAAACCATAAAAAACCCTAAACCTTAAAACCTAAACTCTAAAAAAAAACCTTAAACCCTAAAACCTTAAACCTTAAACCCTAAACCCTAAACCCTAAACCTTAAACCCTAAACCATAAAATAATCCTAAACCCTAAAGTCCTTATACCATAAAAAATCCTAAACCCTAAACCCTAAACCCTACCATAAACCTTAAACCCAAAACCCTAAACCCTAAACCCTAAAAACCCTAAAAAAAATCCTTAAAACCCTAAACCTTAGGCCCTAAAAATCTCAAAAAACCTAAACCCTAAACCCTAAAAATAACCTTAAACCCTAAACCCTAATCCCTAAACCCTAAACCCTAAATAATAAAAAAATCCTAAACCCTAAAATCCTTAAACCATAAAAATCATAAACCCTAAAGCCTAAAACCCTAACCCATAAATCCTAAACCCCTAAACCCTAAAAGCCATAAAATAATAAACCCTAAACCCTACCTAAATACCAAAAAAAATCCAAAAAAACCCTAAACCCTAAACCCTAAAAAACCTAAAAAACTCCTAAAACCCTAAACCCCAACTGTTGCAAATCTGGTTTTGATGATGACAAACATGTTTCCAGTGTGTTTTACTTGGCTAATCTGTTTCAGGCACAAACGACCATGAGCCACTCAAGCCAAGTCAAGATCGGGTCCAAGTGTGTCCAATGTACTATTTTTCCTTTTATTGAGTCAATTATAATGTAACTGATCCCCTAGCTAAGTAACCTTGCACACACACACTCAGGGGGAGAGCTTGAGTGAATTAGAGTTTCTGTTCATTTTTTGTTCAGATCGTCCTAGACGATTTTCACATCGTCCTGGACGATCCAGCCAAAATAGAAACCCTAATTAGGGCGACTAAGTTAAGAGGGTCTGATTAAGCAGATCGTCCTGGACTATCTCCAGATCGTACGGGATGATATGCCCCAAATCAAAAATTCTCAGCGGCCAGATCAAGTTAGGCAAGTTCTTATTTTTAGATACTTGGTCCGATCGTCCCAGACGATACGTGTATCATCCCGGACGATTCAGTATAATCATGCCTAATTTAATCTGGTAATTAAGGAAAGCAATTTATTTTTGGTTGATACGATCATATCGTCCTAGACGATCGCAGGATCGTCCCGGACGATCTTGATCGTTTAGTGCATTTAAGTTGTACGTCCAGAACTATGTATAGGACGATTTAGCGCCTTTTTGAACTAATCGTACAGGACGATGTACCCATCGTACTGGACGATCAAGTCATTTTTTGGTCGTCCAGCACAGATTTCTCTAGACGACCCGAACTGTCTTCTGGACGATTTTCCTCGATTTGCACTAATCATCCCGGACGATCGCAGGATCGTACGGGACGATATGAACAATTTTTTCTACTGATTGTTCAGAAGAGCCAGATCGTCCAGGCTGAAACAGCTGAATTTGAACTGATCGTACAGGAGGATCTACCGATCGTCCTGGACGATCTTGGCCGACCAGTTGAGATTTAGGGCAAATTTTAAGCCCTCCTATAAAAGAACTTTTTCTAAAAATAAGAAAAATCTTTTGCTGCCTTCCTTATCTGAGAAACCCTAGAGAGAGAGAGAGAGTTGGGAGAGAGAGAGAAGATCTTGTGAGGGGAGTTAGTGAGGGATTCACTAAGGTTGCTCCAAGCACGGATCAGAGTCGTCTTCTCCGCTCGTCGTCTTTCGTCTAGTCGGTGTTCGTCATGGGAGGATCATTCGCAAGAAGATCCGGGGTTCTCTGCCCTCTTCAGGTGGAAGAAAAAGGAGTTCGAAGGTTCTCTGCCTGCTTCAGGAGGAAGCGAAAGGAGGTCGGGTTCTCTGCCTCACCGTGTGGTGAAAAGGAGGTGTTTGTACAGGCTTCGCCGCCTTGCTGTGGGAGCAAAAGGAGAGACACTTTTTGTTTAGTGCAATACCCAGAGAGGAGGCTCCGGGGAGTGGACGTAGGTCAAGTTGACCGAACCACTATAAAATCTAGTTTGCTTTTCTGATTCAGTTTTACACTTTACTTTTTTGATATTAACTGCTTGGGTGAATATCTTTGGTTGATCTTTTCATTCTTGTTTATGTGTTTCCCCTGCTACGTATCGAAAAGATTTTCATTATTATCATGAAATTTTTAAATAACCAATTCACCCCCCCTCTTGGTTAGCCTCGGGACTAGTTCACTAGGGCTTAACATCCCTAACGAACTTTCAAGTGGTATCAGAGCGGGATTCAAAATTTAGGTTTAAAAACTTTTGAATTTGATCCATGGCTAACTGTAACAATCGTAATACTGCTGAAGGCTATTCCATTACAAGACCACCGTTTTTTGACAATATTCCTTTTGATTTTTGAAAAACAAGCATGTCTACTTTTCTGCAATCTATTGATTATCGCATGTGAATGTTAGTTAAGGATGGATACGAACCACCTTTTAGATTGATTAACAATGTGAAAACTGAACTGCCTTTTGCTGATTGGATGTTTGATGATCGTGATTTAGCACAGTTAAATGCAAAATGCTTGAACTGTTTCTTTTGTGCTTTAAAATCTGAAGACTATATGCGTGTTTCTACTTATACAACGGGAAATGAAATCTGGGATAGATTATGCATAACATATGAAGGTACAACTAAAGTCAAACATTCTAGGTTAAACATCTTGTTACATGATTGTGAACTTTTTCGCATGAAACCTAGTGAGACTATTTCAGAAATGTACACAAGGTTCACTCAGATTGTTACCTCTTTGCATGCTCTAGGTAGAGAACTTACTAACTACGAAAGAGTGAACAGAATTCTTAGATGTTTGCCTGCTTCTTATGATGCTAAGATTACTGCTATTACTAAATCTAAAGATTTAAATACTTACTCTATTGACAGCTTACTTGGATCACTCATTACTTACGAGCAAGGGGTGAACGAAAGGCAACTTGATGCAGGTGAACGCAAGAAAGAGAAGACAGTGGCACTAAAGGCTAAAGATTCAGATGCTAGCACTTTCGGGTCTGATAGCGATGATGTTGCCTTAATCACAAGGCAATTCAAAAGCTTTCTAAGGAAGAAACATAAGAACTATCAGAAGTGGAACAAGGGTAAGTCTAATAAAAATTTTAAGGGTTCATCTGAATCTATTTGTTTTGAATGCAGGAAGCCTGGACACATTAAGGCTGATTGTCTAATACTTAAAGCTCACCTAAGCAAGGAGAAGGGTGAGGAGTAACCAAAGTTCAGAAAGGACAAGAAGCGAATTCAGAAGGCGTTCTAGGCATACTCTGCATCTGACTCTTCTGAGATTGAAGCTGAAGAGGAGGAAACAAACTTGTGTCTTATGGCTGATGATCACCCTGGTCAGTCGGATCAGGAAGAGGTATGTGAGCTGACTTATGATCAATTATTTAAAGTTTCTGAAAGAATTCATACATCCTATAAGAAACTTAAGAAAACTCGTGCTAGTTTGAAATTAGATTACTTGACTTTGCAAAAAGAGCATGATTCTGTAGTTAAAGATCATTCCACACTTGATTCCAATCACATGTCCTTGCTTGATGAATTCGATGAGTTGAATAAAAAATATTCTGATTTAGTTTCTGTGCATGATTCATTAAAAACCACGCATGTGGAATTAGAAAAAACTTTTAAAGAGTTAGATATAATGGCATGTGAAGTAGAGAGTAGCAATGGAACCTTAAAATTTGAAATTGTAAGTTTAAAGAAAGAAAATGAGTTTTTGAAAGTAAAAATTAGTGCTTATGAAAAGAACAAAACACCGCCTACTTTTGAACAGTTTTATGCACCGCCACCTTTTAAAAAATCTGTTACAAGTTCTTCAAAGCATGTTTCATATACATCTAGGAAGAGGCATTATCACCCACGTAGATTAGTTAACCCTTTTCCTAGTGTTAGATATTTTTCATGTGGCATGTTAGGACATATTTCCCACACCTGCACTGTTCACCGTAGTACACATTGGGTGTGGAAACCCAAACTTCATGTTTCACAGCACAGCACGCATGCATTGCATTCTTCTTTTCATAAGAAGGAACCCAAACCTGTTTGGGTTCCTAAGACTAACGTTTGATACTTTTGTAGGTGTGCTCTCACACAAGATCTCGTGAGAGCATGTGGTACCTAGACAGCGGATGTTCTAGACATATGACTGGAGATGCAAATCAGTTCATTTCGCTGGAGGCCAGAGCTGGAAGCAAGGTTACACTTGGAGATAACACCACCAGGAAGGTGGTAGGCTCAGATATAATTGGTGATTCAAAGAATTTTATGATTGATAATATTTTGCTTGTAGACGGACAGAAACACAACTTGCTGAGCATCAGTCAACTATGTGACAAGGGATATAGCATCAAATTCCTGCCCACTGGCTGCATTTTAAGCTTAAATGATGAAGTTGTTTTGCAGGGGCAAAAAATCAACAACGTCTATAAGCTGGATGTAAGTTGCATTAAATCTGATAATTCAATTTGCTTAAAAACTGCTGCTGATGAGTCTTGGTTATGGCATAGAAGATTGTGTCATGCCAGTATGAAAACCCTTAGGAGAGTCACCCAAAAAGACTTAGTTAGAGGTGTGCCCAAGCTTAAGTTCACTACGGATCACCTGTGTGATGCCTGTCAGTTGGGGAAGCAAGTCCAGTCCTCTTTTCACTCTATTAAGGACATTAGCACCTCTAGACCTTTAGAAGTTCTTCACATGGACCACTTTGGACCCATTAGCACTTCCAGCTTAGGGGGGAGAGTCTATGATTTTGTGATTATTGATGATTATTCGAGGTTCACTTGGGTTAAGTTTTTGTCACATAAATTTGAGTCATTTGATGAGTTTAGATCTTTCTCTACTTGGATTCAGAAGAATTTAGGATGTGAGATTATTACCATCCATAGTGATCACGGAGGGGAGTTTGAAAATGAAAGATTTGGAAGTTTTTGTGAGAATCATGCGATTAGTCACAATAATTTAGCTCCTAGGACCCCTCAGCAGAACGGGGTAGCTGAAAGGAAGAACATGACCTTAGTGGAAGCCGCTAGAGCCATGCTTGTCGAGTATTCACTTCCAAAATACTTTTGGGCTGAAGCGGTGAACACTACCTGTTATGTGCTGAATAGGGTGAATGTGAGAGTCAAACTGAACAAGACACCATATGAGATCATTAAGGGTAGAACTACAAATCTGTCCCACCTCCATGTCTTTGGCTATAAGGTTTTCATTCTGAACAACGGGAAGTCACCCTTAGAAAAATTTGACCCCAAATCTGATGAAGGAGTGTTCTTAGGATATTCAAGTGTGGGGAAATCCTTTAGGGTGTTCAATAGGAGGACTTTAGTGGTGGAAGAAAGAACCCATGTAGTGTTTGATGAATCTGATCCTAAGGAGTCTAGATCTGAAATAGAAGATGAAGAGATTGTTGAGGTTACCCAAGGAGTTGGAAATACAAATTTGGAGGAAAGGGTAGAACATCAAACTGAGTTGCCTAGAGATTGGAGATATTCTTCGAGTCATCCTAAAGAACTTATCTTAGCAGACCCTTCTGAAGGTGTTAGGACTTGGCATGGACTTAGGAAGGAGGTAAACCATTCTGCCTTTATCTCAATGACTGAACCCACAAACATCAATCAAGCCTTGTCGGATAAATTTTGGATTTTAGCTATGCTGGAAGAATTGAATCAATTTGTAAGGAATGATATTTGGGAGTTAGTAGAAAGATCTAAAAATCAAAGTATTGTAGGAACCAAGTGGGTTATTAAGAATAAGATGAATGATTCTGGTGTGGTGGTAAGAAATAAGGCAAGATTGGTGGCTAAGGGGTATAATCAGATAGAAGGGATTGATTTTGATGAGACTTTTGCCCCTGTAGCTAGATTGGAAGCCATTAGAGTGCTACTAGCCTTTGCATGTTATAAGGGATTTAAGCTGTTTCAAATGGATGTCAAGAGTGCCTTTTTAAATGGGGTAATTAAAGAAGATGTTTTTGTAGAACAACCCCCAGGTTTTCAGAGTTCCCAATATCCAAGTCATGTCTATAAATTAAAAAAGGCCTTATATGGATTGAAACAGGCACCCAGAGCTTGGTATGAGAGGCTTAGCACATTCCTGTTAGAAAGAGAGTTTGTTAAGGGGAGCGTAGACACCACCCTTTTTCTGAGGAGATTAGGGGATGATTTACTCATTTTCCAGATCTATATTGATGATATAATTTTTGGATCTTCTGATAAATATTTATGTGAAGAGTTTTCTAAAATAATGAGTAAGGAGTTTGAGATGAGTATGATGGGAGAATTGTCCTACATTTTGGGGTTTAGCATAAGGCAAACGGATGATGGAACCTTTCTCAATCAATCAAAATACACTAAGGACATTTTGAAGAAATATGAAATGGACAAAGCCAAGCCAATCAATACTCCCATGCCCACCTCAGTTCAGTTAGATAAGGATTCAAATGGAAAATATGTTGATCAGAAGAAGTATAGAGGGATAATAGGTTCACTGCTTTACCTGACTGCTAGCCGACGTGATATCATGTTTAGTATCTGTCTTTATGCTAGGTTTTAGGGTGATCCTAAAGAGTCCCACCTGACTGCTGTTAAGAGAATTCTTAGATATTTTTTAGGGACCCCAAACCTAGGAATTTGGTACCCTAGGCACAGCACCTCTTTTGAGATCATTGGATATTCTGATTCTGACTTTGCGGGGTGTAGGGTGGATAGAAAGAGCACCTCTGGGACTTGTCAATTCATAGGATAGTCGTTAGTCTCCTGGTCCAGTAGAAAATAGAACTCAGTTGCACTTTCCACTGCTGAAGCTGAGTACATTGCCTTAGGGAGTTGTGTGGCCCAAGTTCTTTGGTTGAAGCAACAAGTTTTGGATTTAGGGGTACCTGTTGGCACAATTTCTGTTCTGTGTGATAATACTAGTGCCATCTGTATTTCTAAGAATCTAATCCAACATTCTAGGACCAAACACATTGATATTAGGCATTACTTCATTAGGGACCATGTTATAAAAGGGGATATTGAGCTACATCATGTAGCAACTGAAAATCAGCTGGCTGACATATTCACTAAACCACTGGCCTTTAACTCATTCAGCATTTTGAGAACGAGATTAGGAGTGATTGATATAAATGCTTGATTCTGATGACTGCTGATTTATGATTGTTCTGATTGGTATTCTGATTTCTGTTAGTTAGTTTTTGGTATTCTCATGTCTGATTTCTGTTAGTTAGTTTTGGTATTCTGATTTCTGATTTCTGTTAGTTAGTTTGGTTTGATTATTTGCTTTCAGTTTATTTTATTTCTTCTGCTGATTTTTGTGTTAGCCTTACTGTTAGTTTGATTTGAGTATTTACTTTGTTGTGATTTTCTACCTATTTTTATTTACTGGTTCATATCTTGCACTTATTATTTTATGCTTTTCAAGATCTGATCACCGCTCACTACTTCTGATGATCTGAATTTTTGACTGGGAGTTTTTACCTTGTTTTGGTTTGGAAGCTGGAAAGTAGTGATTGATTCCACTGAATCTGTTAAAGGGAAGAAACATTGATGATTATTTCTCCTCCTCTAACTCCTTTACTGGTGTATAGTTTCTTTTGAGTAAAAATCCTCTTCAAAATTAAAATGTTAGTTTTTAAAATAGAGATTATTTTATCTTCCTACAGTAATCTGCCTCATATCAATAGTGGTTTTCAAAGTCTTGAGTCATTAGTTTGATTTTCTAAACAAAGTGATTGCATTTATCATATATTGTATGGCTTTTGTTTTGTGAATCGTTCTTCCTTACTGTGGAGAGTCATCTCCTATGTCTGGAAGATAATCTCACAGCTGAGACTCTTTAATAATTATGAAAGGAGAAAGCTTATAAAAGATGCACAGTGCGCCAGATAATTTGAAAAAGAGGCATAAAATGAGCCCAAAACTGAAAAGATGCGAAATTGCCAAATTGGATATAGAAAGTGTATCAAAAATCAAAAGATGCGCAAAGCGCCAACCAATTTGAAAAAGAGGCACAAAATGAGCCCAAACCAAGTTTTCTTCCCTTTCAGATTGTTAAATGTCTTAGAGAAATCTGTGCGCCACTTAATATTTTCAAAAGCTTGAGTTTTGAAAATCCTGATTTCTGATTTTTTACTTTGTAACACTATTATATCAGATATTTTTTTGGAACGAGGCTTGAAAGGATCTCTTTTCAAATCTAATGTCTTTTCTTCTGAATCGGATTTTTGTTTTGAAAGAGGTTTGCATCGATAAGGTGCCTGGGGTCGGAGTTACGAAAGTTGATTATTTCCAGCCTTTTATGGATTTCAGTGCTGTCAATCGACCTGTCATTGGTTTTTGAATCTAAAATAGAGGAAAAAATTCTGATTTTCTCGAGCAGCTTGATCAAAAAAAAAAATGTTGTTCTCTTTTATGTTTTATTTCCGTGTTCCGTTTTTCCCTCCTCCTTTTTGTGATGTCAAAAGGGGGAGTTAGTTGTAGTCTTTTATGAGTCATGTTTCCTGTATTGTTTTAGTGGTTAAATGAAAATTTAAAAAAATATTTGTGTTTTGATCTCCTAATTTACTGTTATTTTCAAACTACTTTACAAATGTTTGCCATCATCAAAAAGGGGGAAATTGTTACAAATCTGGTTTTGATGATGACAAACATGTTTCCAGTGTGTTTTGCTTGGCTAATCTGTTTCAGGCATAAAAGACCACGAGCCACTCAAGCCAAGTCAAGATCGGGTCCAAGTGTGTCTAATGTACTGTTTTTCCTTTTATTGAGTCAATTATAATGTAACTGATCCCCTAGCTAAGTAACCTTGCACACATACACTCAGGGGGAGAGCTTGAGTGAATTAGAGTTTCTGTTCATTTTTTGTTCAGATTGTCCTGGACGATTTTCACATCGTCCTAGATGATCTAGCTAAACCAGAAACCCTAATTAGGGCGACTAAGTTAAGAGGGTCTAATTAAGCATATCGTCCTGGACGATCTCCGGATCGTACGGGACGATATGCCCAAAATTAGAAATTCTCAGCCGCCAGATCAAGTTAGGCAAGTTCTTATTTTTAGATACTTGGTCTGATCATCCCGGACGATACATGTATCGTCCCGAACGATTCAGTACAATCATGCCTAATTTAATCTGGTAATTAAGGAAAGCAATTTATTTTTGGTTGATACGATCATATCGTCCTGGACGATCGCAGGATCGTCCCGGACGATCTTGATCGTTTAGTGCATTTAAGCTGTACGTCCAGAACTATGTACAGGATGATTTAGGGCCTTTTTGAACTAATCGTACAGGAGGATATCCCCATCGTACTGGACGATCAAGTCATTTTTTGGTCGTCCAACACAGATTTCTCTGGACGACCCGAACTGTCTTCTGGACAATTTTTCTCGATTTGCACTAATCATCCTGGACGATCGCAGGATCGTACGGGACGATATGAACAATTTTGTCTAATGATCGTCCAGAAGAGCCAGATCGTCCAGGTTGAAACAGCTGAATTTTAACTGATCATTCAGGACGATCTACCGATCGTCCTGGACGATCTTGGCCGACCAGTTGAGATTTAGGGCAAATTTTAAGCCCTCCTATAAAAGAACTTTTTCTAAAAACAAGAAAAATGTTTTGCTGCCTTCCTTCCCTGAGAAACCCTAGAGAGAGAGAGTTGGGAGAGAGAGAGAAGATCTTGTGAGGGGGAGTTTGTGAGGGATTCACTAAGGTTGCTCCAAGCACGGATCAGAGTCGTCTTCTCCGCTCGTTGTCTTTCGTCTAGTCGGTGTTCGTCGTAGGAGGATCGTTCGCAAGAAGATCCGGGGTTCTCTGCCCGCTTCAGGTTGAAGCAAAAGGAGTTCGAAGGTTCTCTGCCTGCTTCAGGAGGAAGCGAAAGGAGGTCGGGTTCTCTGCTGCACCGTGTGGTGAAAAGGAGGTGTTTGTACAGGCTTCTCCGCCTTACTGTGGGAGCAAAATGAGAGACACTTTTTGTTTAGTGCAATACCCGGAGGTGAGGCTCCGGGGAGTGGACGTAGGTCAAGTTGACCGAACCACTATAAAATCTGGTTTGCTTTTCTGATTCAGTTTTGCACTTTACTTTTTTGATATTAACTGCTTGGGTGAATATCTGTGGTTGATCTTTTCGTTCTTGTTTATGTGTTTCTGCTGCTACGTATTGAAAAGATTTTCCTTTTATCGTGAAATTTTTAAATAACCAATTCACCCCCCTCTTGGTTAGCCTCGGGACTAGTTCACTAGGGCTTAACATCCCTAACGAACTTTCACCAACCCCTAAAACCCTTAAACCCTAAAAACCACAAAAACCCAAAACCCTAAACACTAAACCCTAAACCCTAAACCCTAAACCCTAAACACTAAAAATCCTAAAAAAAAACCGTAAAACCCTAAAGCGTAAACCCTAAAACCTAAAAATCCAAAAAAACCCTAAAAACCCCAAACCCTAAACCCTACAAACCCTAAAAAAACCCCCTATAACCCTAAACCCTAAAAACCCTAATAAACTCTAAACCCTAAACCCTAAACACTAAAAAAATTCCTAAACCATAAAAACCTTAAACTCTAATCCCTAAACCGTAAATCCTAAACCCTAAACCTAAAACCCTAAAAAAACCCTAAACCCTAAACCAAAAAAACACTAAACCCTAAACTCTAAACACTAAAAAGCCTAAAAAAAAAGTACAACCCTAAAACCTAAAGCCTAAACCCAAAAAACCCTAAAAAATCCTAAACCGTAAACCCTACACCCTAACCGCTAAAAACCCTAAAAAAAACCCCTAAACCCTAAAAACCCTAAAAAACTCTAAACCCTAAACCTTAAACCCTGAAAAAGCCTAAACCCTAAAAACATTAATCCCTATTCCCTAAACAGTAAATCCTAAAACCTAAAGACTAAAACCCTAAACCTAAAACCCTAAAAAAAACCTTAAATCCAAAACCCTAAAAACCCTAAAACCTAAACCCTAGACTAAAAAAAACCCTAAAAAACACTAAATCCTAAACTCTAAAGCCCTAACCACTAAACCCTAAACCCTAAACCTTAAGCCCTAAACCCTAAGCCCTAAACCCTAAACCCTAAACCCTAAGCCCTAAAGACCATAAAAAACCCTAAACCCTAAAAAAAAACCTTAAACCCTAAACCCTAAACCCTAAACCAAAAAAAATCCTTAACCCTAAAATCCATAAACCTTAAAAAACCCTAACCCATAAACCCTAAACCCTAAACCCTAAAACTTAAAAACCCTAATAAAAAAACCTTAAAACTCTAAGCCCTAAAAACCCTAAAAAACCCTAAATACTAAACCCTAAAAAAAAGCTTAAATACTAAAAACCATAAACCCTAAACCCTAAACTCTAAACCCTAAACCCTAATCCATAAAAAAATCCTAAACCCTAAAAACCTTAAACCATAAAAAACCCTTAACCCTAAAACCCTAACCCATAAATCCTAAACCTTGAACCCTCAAAACCCTAAAAAAAACCCCTAAAACCCTAAACCCTAAACCCTAAATCAGAAACCCTAAATACCCTAAAAAATTCTAAACCCTAAACCCTAAATCCTAAAAAAACCCAAAACCCTAAAAACCTTAAACCCTAATCCCTAAATCGTAATTCCTAAACCCTAAACCCTAAAGCCCGATACCTAATAACCCTAAAAAAACCTTAAACCCTAAATCTTAAAAACCCTAAATCCTAAATCTTAGTCCCTAAAAAAACCCTAAAAAATCCTAAACCCTAAACTCTAAAACCCTAACCACTAAACCCTAAACCCTAAGCCTTAAACCCTAAACCCTAAATCCATAAAATCCTCAAACCTTAAACCCCAAAACCCTTACCACTAAACCCTAAACCCTAAACCCTAAACCCTAACCCCTAAACCCTAAACCCTAAATCCTTAAAAACCCTAAACCCAAAATCTTAAACCCTAAAACCTAAACCTAAACCTTAAACCCTAAACTCTAAACCCTAAAAACCTAAATCCTAAACCTTAAAACCCTATACCCTAAACCATAAACCCTAACCACAAAATCCTCAAAAAAACACTAAACCCTAAAAACCTTAAACCCTAAACCCTAAACCCTAATCCCTAAACCCTAAAACCTTAAACCCTAAAATTTTAAACCCTAAAAACCCTAAACCCCAACTCATAAACCCAAACCCTAATCTATAAACCCTAAACCCTAAAAATCCTAAAAAATCCCTTAAACCCGAAACCCTAAACCCTAAATACCTAAAAAACACTAAAACCCTAACCCATAAACCTTAAACCCTAAACCATAAACCCTAAAAACCATAAAAAAACCCTAAAACCCTAAACACCTAAAACACCCTAAACCCTAAAAATCGTAAAAAACCCTAAACCCTAAAAACCCTAAAGAAATCTCAAAACCCTAAACCCTAAGCCCTAAATACCATAAAAAACCCTAAATCCTAAAAAAAAATCCTTAAACCCTAAAAACCTTAAACCATAAACCCTAAACCCTAAAACATAAAAACCCTAATAAAAAAACTTTAAAACTCTAAGCCCTAAAAACCCTAAAAAATCCTAAACCCTAAAACCTAAAAAAAATCTTAAACCGTAAAAACCTTAAACCCTAAACCCTAAACCCTAAACTCTAAACACTAAACCCTAATCCATAAAAAAATCCTAAACCCTAAAATCCTTAAACCATAAAAAACCCAAAACCCTTAACCCTAAAACCCTAACCCATAAATCCTAAACCCTGAACCCTAAAAACCCTAAAAAAAACCCCCTAAAACCCTAAACCCTAAACCCTAAATCCAAAACCCTAAATACCCTAAAAAATTCTAAACCCTAAACCCTAAATCCTAAAAAAACCCTAAAACCTAATAGCCTTAAACCCTAATCCCTAAATCATAATTCCTAAACCCTAAACCCTAGAACCCGATACCGAATAACCCTAAAAAAACCCTAAACCCTAAATCCTAAAAACCCTAAATCCTAAGTCTTAGACCCTAAAAAAACCCTAAAAAATCCTAAACCCTAAACTCTAAACCCCTAACCACTAAACCCTAAACCCTAAACCCTAAGCCTTAAACCCTAAACCTAAATCCTTAAAAACCTTAAACCTTAAACCCCAAAACCCTAACCACTAAACCCTGAACCCTAACCCCTAAACCCTAAACCCTAAATTCTTAAAAACCCTAAACCCTAAATCCTAAACCCTAAAACCTAAACCCTAAACCTAAAACCCTAAACTCTAAACCCTAAAAACCTAAATCCAAAACCTTAAAACCCTATACCCTAAACCCTAAACCCTAACCACAAAATCCTCAAAAAAATACTAAACCCTAAAAACCTTAACCTAAACCCTAAACCCTAAACCCTAAAAAACCCTAAAACTCTAAAAATCCTAAACCCAAAACCCTAAAAACCTTAAAAAATAGAATAATAAAACCCTAAACCATAAAAAAAACCCAAAATTTATAAACCCTAAAAAACCCTAAACTCTAAACGCTAAACCCTAAAAATCCCTAAACCTTAAACCCTAAATCCTAAATACCCTAAAAAATCCTAAAAACCGCTAAACCCTATAACCCTAACCCATAAACCTTAAACCCTATATCCTAAAAACCTTAAAAAAAATAATAAAACCCTAAACCCTAAACCCTAGAACCCTAAAACACTAAAAAACCCTAAACCCTAAATCCTAAACCCTAAACCCTAAACCCTAACAAACTAAAAAAAAACCCTAAAACCCTAAACCCTAAACCCGAAAAACCATAAAAAACCATAAACCATAAAACCCTAAAAAACCTTAAACCGTAAACCCTAAACCCTAAAAACCCTAAAAAAAAAACCTTAAAACCCTTAACCCTAAGCCCTAAAAACCATAAAAAACCCTAAACCCTAAACCCTCAACTCTAAAAAAAAAACCTTAAACCCTAAAAACCTTAAACCTTAAACCCTAAACCCTTAACCCTAAACCTTAAACCCTAAACCATAAAATAATCCTAAACCCTAAAATCCTTATGCCATAAAAAATCCTAAACCCTAAACCCTAAAACCCTAACCCATAAACCCTAAACCCTAAACCCTAAACCCTAAAAACCCTAAAAAAAATCCTTAAAACCATAAACCCTAAGCCCTAAAAATTTTATAAAACCCTAAACCCTAAAAATAGCCTTAAACCCTAAAAGCCTTAAACCCTAAACCCTAACACCTAATCCCTAAACCCTAAACCCTAAAAAATAAAAGAATCCTAAACCCTAAAATCCTTAAACCATAAAAATCCTAAACCCTAAACCCTAAAACCCTAACCCATAAACCATAAACCCTAAACCCTAAAAGCCCTAAAACACTAAACCCGAAACCCTACCTAAATACCCAAAAAAATCCAAAAAAACCCTAAACCCTAAACCCTAAAAAACCTTAAATAACCCTATAACCCTAAACCCCAATGAAAGTTCGAAAGGGATGTTAAGCCCTAGTGAACTAGTCCCGAGGCTAACAAAGAGGGGGGGTGATTTGGTTATTTAAAAATTTCACAAACAACAGAAAAATCTTTTCAATACGTTGCAGCGGAAACAAGTAAACAAGCACGAAAAGATCGATCACAGATATTCACCCAAGTAGTTAATATCACAAAAGTAAAGTGTAGAACAGAATCAGAAAAGCAAACCAGATTTTATAGTGGTTCGGTCAACTTGACCTATGTCCACTCCTCGGAGCCTCCCCTCCGGGTATTGCACTAAACAAAAAATGTCTCTCCTTTTGCTCCCACAGCAAGGCGGAGAAGCCTGTACAAAACCTCCTTTTCACCACACGGTAAGGAAGAGAACCCGACCTCCTTTTGCTTCGACCTGAAGCGGGCAGAGAACCTCGGTTCTTCTTACGAACGATCCTCCCACAACGAACACCGACTAGACGAAAGATGACGAGCGGAGAAGTTGACTCTGATCTGTGCTTGGAGCAACCTTAGTGAATCCCTCACTAACTCCCCCTCAGAAGATCCTCTCTCTCTTAAGGGTTTCTCTAGTAAGGAAAGTGGCAAAAGATTTTTCTTATCCCAAGAAAAAGTTATCTTATAGGAGGGTTTAAAATTTACCCTAAATCTCAACTAGTCGGCCAAGATCGTCAAAGATGATCGATAGATCGTCATGTACGATTAGTTCAAAAACAGCTGATTCAGCCTAGACGATTAGTTCAAAAAGTTGTTCATATCATCTCGTACGATCCTGCAATCGTCCGGGATGATTAGTGTAAATCGAGGAATATCATCTAAAAGACAGTTCGGGTCGTCCATAGAAAGTTGTGTTAGATGACAAAAAAATGACTTGATCATCCAGGACGATCAAGAGATCGTCCTGTACGATTAGTTCAAAAAGTGCCCAAATTATCCTGAACACAATTCAGGACGTACAGCTGAAATGCACTAGATGATCATGATCGTCCGGGATGATACTGAGATCGTCCAGGACAATATGATCATATCAATTAAATATTAATTGCTTTCCTTAATTACCCAAATAATTTAGGCATGATTATACTGAATCGTCCAAGAGGATACACGTATCATCTGGGACGATCAGACCAAATAACTTAAAATAAAAACTTGCCTAACTTGTTCTGGCAACTGAGAATTTTTGATTTGAGCATATCATCCCGTACGATCCAAAGATTGTCCAGGATGATCTGCTTAATCAGACTCACTTAACTTAGTCACCCTAATTAGGGTTTCTGTTTATACTGGATCGTCCAGGATGATGTGACTATCGTCCAGGACGATCTGAACAAAAAATGAACAGAAACTCTAACTCACTCAAGCTTTCCCCCTGAGTGTGTGTGTGCAAGGTTACTTAGCAAGGGGATCAGTTATATTACAATTGACTCAAGAAAAAGAAAAACAGTATATTGTACACACTTGGACCCGATCTTGAATTGGCTTGAGTTTCTTGTGATCTTCTACGCCTGAAACGGGTTAGCCAAGTAAAAACATAATAGAGACATATTTGTCATCATCAAAACCAGATTTGCAACAATCTCCCCCTTTTTGATGATGGCAAACATATATACAGTAGCTTGAATAATAACTAGAAGATCGAAAGAGACAATGTTTTTTAAATTTTTATTTAACAATAAAACTAATACAGAAAACATAACACATAACAAAAAACTAAAATGACTACAACTGACTCCCCCTTTTAACATCACAAAAAGGAGGAGGGTAAAACAGAACACTGAAACATAAGTACAAAACATAAGAGAAAATAACTACATAACAGAAGACTAGAACAGAGGCGGATCCTGATCGGAAGGAGGAGGTAGCGGAGGTGGGTTGAAGTAGTTGTGAATGGCTTGAAAGTGGGCTCTGATCCAGACAATGTCCTGGTCATGCTGCTGTTGCTGTTGCGCAGCATAGTCAGTGAGGCGCTGGATGTCCTCGGCATGCCGCTGCTCCTGGGTAGCCACATAAGAGTCAAATCTGGCCTCCCACTGATCAAAGCGCTACACCAGGTGGTCAAAGGGAGAGGCAATGCGAAGAGGAGCAGGTGCATCTGGTGCAGTAGGAATTGGAATGGCCTCTTCATCCTCTTCCTCAACATCAGGGGCGGGCTCCGGATGTAGTCGGGTGCTGTGTAGGACATGAAATGAGTTATTTGTGAAGAAGGAAGGAGGGACATCAGGAGGGACAGGATACTGAAGGTCATATTTTGTTTCTATGGTATAATGAATCAGATGAGCTAAAGCTAGATTTGGGTGACGCCTGTGACCCGGATCTCTAATGGTGGTGAGGTGTTCTATGTATCGAATAATAATATCAGAGGCATTAAACTCTCTATGGGCCATGATGTAGTATGTGGTCAAGGACAGTAACAGGGTGATGTAAATTTGATCCCCCGCCTTTGAAATGATGGAGGAACGAAGGACATGATGAATGATCCGTACGTCCTTAAGAAGGGAAGTGCAAGCATTGTCATGATAGGGGGCATTTGTATTGCAAAGGAAGTGATTGGCGACACTCCAATTATAGTCAGGGTCGGTGACGAGCGTGTGGAGTTTGTCGCCAGTGACATAAAGTTGGAGAAAGTTGTGAAAATCATGGGTAGTGAGTTCCACGGGGCATTGATTGACGTATGATCGAAGAGTGAAATAGTCCGTGGAAATGCGCAAGTTGGCAAAGAAAATTTGAAGGAGTTCAAGATTAAAGGGAAAGGCTAAGGTCAGAATGAAGGTGAGGGAGGGGCGTGCGAATAGATCGAGAATGGGATAGGTGAGGGTGCGTGGATTTACAATTTTAGAATGTATGATCCCCACGTCACGATAGCACTCGAAAGCAGCCTGATCTGCTGCATTTGGGAAGCGAGGATCAACATGTCCCCGGGAGGAACTGGCACCCTTTTAATGGGAATGTTTGCCGCCAGCCATTAGAAATCAAAAGTGTAAGGAAGTAGAATGAGAGTGGAAGAAAGAGTGTGGAAAATCCTTAACAAAATTGCTATTTATATAGAAGACGGCCTGATCGTCCCGTACGATCGCGAGATTGTCCGGGATGATATGGGCATTTATGACGTCCTGGACGATTGGTCAAAAAAGCGATCCGATCGTCCAGGATGATTAGACACATGCGATCATCCCGAGGAGTCAGGCTAGGCGACCATTGATGAAAAGGTATCATCTAGGATTATTAGGTGGATCATCCCGGATGATGTGCAATAAGTGTATCAGACGGGCCGAATTCCAATCGTCTGGCGGCTGATACGTGCATCATCCAGGACGATGAAGTGGATCATCCAGGAAGATGGATAATAATTGGGGCAATGCCAGCCGTTTGATCAGATCAGGAAGATATGGATCATATCGTCCAGGACGATGTAAGGATCGTCCAGGACGATCACCAATAATTGGAGTTTTTTAGCAGCAGCAGCAGTGTGGGGACGATTTTGAATGAATCGTCTAGGATGATGTTGGGATCGTCCAGGATAAAGAGGATCGTCCAGGACGATCGGGGTATCATCCAGGATGATGTGAAGAAAATAGAAAAAGATGGAGGATGGAGGTGACAGATCAGGATCCCAAAAATACAATCACGAAATTAAGACAAAATAAAAATGAATAAACCTCACAGCAAAAACATAGAAAAACCCCATTTTTTTTGGATCAAGCTGCTCGAGTAAATCAGAATTTATCCTTGATTTTAGATCCAAAAACCAATAGGAAGACGATTGACAGCGCTGAAATCCAGAAAAATTTGAAAAAATTAACTTTCGTAACTCCCACCTCAGGCACCTTAGCGATGCAAATCTCTTTCAAACCAACCATCCAATTCAGAAGAAAAGAAATTAGATTCAAAAAGAGATCCTTTCAAGTGTCGTTCCAGAAAAATATCTGATATAATAGTATTACAAAGTAAAAAATCAGAAATCAGGATTTTCAAACACAAGCTTTTGAAGGTATTAAGTGGCGCACGGATTTTTCTAAGACTTTAACGATCTGAAAGGAAAGAAAGCTTGGTTGGGCTCATTTTATGCCTTTTTCAATTTATTTGGCGCTTTGCGCATCTTTTTATTTTTGATACACTTTGTGTATCTTTTAGTTGGCGACATTTCGTATCTTTTCAGCTTTGGGCTCATTTTGTTCCTCTTTTTTCAATTGATTTGGCGCACTGCGTATCTTTTGTAAGCATTCTTCTTTTCATAATCGTTAAATAGTCTCAGCTGTGAAATTACCTTCTAGATATAGGAGATGCTCTCCACGATAAGGAAGAGTAATTCACAAAACAAAAACCAGACATCATATGATAAGTGCAATCACTTGGTTTAGAAAATCAAAATAATGACTCAAGACTTTGAAAATACTATTGATATGAGGTAGATTACTGTAGGAAGATAAAATAAATCTCTATTTCAAAGACTAAAATTTAATTTTGAAGAGGAAACAATCATCTATGTTTCTTCCCTTTAATAGATCCCGTGGAGTCAATCACTACTTACCAGCTTCCAAACAAAAATAAGGTAAAACTCCCAGTCAGAAATTCAGATTATCAAAAGTAGTGAGCAGTGATCAGACTAAGCATAAATCAGTAAGTGTAAGAGATGAACCAGTGAATAAAGACAGGTAGAGAAGCACATCAAAGTAAATACTCAAATCAAACTAACAACAGGGTTAACACAGAAATCAGCAGAAGAAATAAAACCAACTGAAAGCAAGTAATCAAATTAAAAACCAAAATTGACTAACAAAAAATAGAATAACAATCAGAATGATCAGAAATCAGCAGTCATCAGAATCAAGCATTTATATCAATCACCCCTAATCTAGTTCTCAAAATGCTGAATGAGTCAAAGGCCAGTGGTTTAGTGAATATGTCACCCAGTTGATTTTCAGTTGCTACATGATGTTGCTCAATGTCCCCTTTTGTAACATGGTCCATAATGAAGTGATGCCTTATATCTATGTGTTTGGTCCTAGAATATTGGATTGGATTCTTAGAGATGTAGATGGCACTAGTATTATCACACAGAATAGAAATAGTGCCGATAGGTAAACCTAAATCCAAGACTTGTTGCTTCAACCAAAGAACTTGGGCCACACAACTTCCTAAGGCAATGTACTCAGCTTCAGCAGTGGAAAGTGCAACTAAGTTCTATTTTCTACTGGACCAGGAGACTAGAGACTGTCCTATGAATTGACAAGTTCCAAAAGTGCTCTTTCTATCCACCCTACACCCTGCAAAGTCAGAAGTAGAATATCCAATGATCTCAAAAGAGGTGCTGTGCCTAGGGTACTAGATTCCTAGGTTTGGGGTCCCTAACAGATATCTAAGAATTCTCTTAATAGTAGTCAGGTGGGACTCTTTAGGATCAGCCTGAAACCTAGCACAAAGATAGACACTAAACATGATATCAGGTCGGCTAGCAGTCAGGTAAAGTAGTGATCCTATTATTCCCTTATACTTCTTTTGATTAATAGATTTTCCACTTGAATCCTTATCTAATTGAACAGAGGAGATCATTAGAGTATTGATTGGCTTCGCTTTGTCCACTTCATATTTCTTTAAAATGTCTTTAGTGTATTTAGACTGATTGAGAAAGGTTCCATCATCCAATTGCCTTATGCTAAACCCCAAAAAGTAGGACAATTCTCCCATCATACTCATCTCAAACTCCTTACTCATTATTTTAGAAAACTCATCACATAAATATTTATCAGAAGATCCAAAAATTATATCATCAACATAAATCTAGACAATGAGTAGGTCATCTCCTAATCTCCTCAGAAAAAGGGTGGTGTCTACGCTTCCCTAAACAAACTCTCTTTCTAACAGGAATGTACTAAGCCTCTCATACCAAGGTCTGGGTGCCTGTTTCAATCCATATAAGGCCTTTCTTAATTTATAAATATGATTTGGATATTACAAACTCTCAAAACCTGGGGGTTGTTCTACAAAAATATCCTTTTTTATTACCCCATTTAAAAGGCACTCTTGACATCCATTTGAAACAGCTTAAATCCCTTATAACAGGCAAAGGCTAGTAGCACCCTAATGGCTTCCAATCTTGCTACAGGGGCAAAAGTCTCCTTAAAATCAATCCCTTCTATCTGATTATACCCCTTAGCCACCAATCTTGCCTTATTCCTAACCACCACACCAGAATCATTCATCTTATTCTTAAAGACCCACTTGGTTCCCATAATACTTTGATTTCTAGGGATTTCTACTAACTCCCAGACATCATTCCTTACAAATTGATTCAATTCTTCCTGCATAGCTAAGATCCAAAACTCATCCGAAAGGGCTTGATTGATGTTGGCGGGTTCAGTCATTGAGATAAAGGCAGAATGGTTTAATTCCTTCCTAAGTCCATGCCTAGTCCTAACACCTTCAGAAGGGTCTCCTAAGATCAGTTCTTTAGGATGACTCGAAGAGTATCTCCAATCTCTAGGCAACGTGGTTTGGGGTTCTACCCTTTCCTCCAGATTTATATTTCCAACCCCTTGGGTAACCTCAATAATCTTTTCATCTTCTACTTCAGATCTAGACTCCTTAGGATCAGATTCATCAAACACTATATGGTTTGTTTCTTCCATCACCAAAGTCCTCTTATTGAACACCCTAAAGGATTTCCCCACACTAGAATAGCCTAAGAACACTCCTTCATCAGATTTGGGGTCAAACTTTCCTAAGGGTGACTTCCCGTTGTTTAGAATGAAAACCTTACAGCCAAAGATATGGAGGTGGGACAGATTTGGAGTTCTACCCTTAATGATCTCACAAGGTGTCTTGTTCAGTTTGACTCTCACGTTCACCCTATTCAGCACATAACAGGCAGTGTTCATCGCTTCAGTCCAAAAGTATATTGGAAGTGAATACTCGGCAAGTATGGCTTTAGCGACTTTCACTAAGGTCCTGTTCTTCCTTTCAGCTACCACGTTCTGCTGAGGGGTCCTAGGAGCTGAAAAATTGTGACTAATCCCTTGCTCCTCACAAAAACTTCCAAATCTTTCATTTTCAAACACCCCTCCATGATCACTATGGATGGTAATAATCTCACATCGTAACTTCTTCTGAATCCAAGTAGAGAAAGATCTAAACTCATCAAATGACTCAAATTTCACCCAAGTGAACCTCAAATAATTATCTACAATCACAAACCCATAGACTCTCCCCCCTAAGCTGGCAGTGCTAATGGGTCCAAAGAGGTCCATGTGAAGAACTTCTGAAGGTCTAGAGGTGTTAATGTCCTTAACAGAGTGAAATGAGGACTGGACTTGCTTCCCCAACTGATAGGCTTCACACCGGTGATCCTTAGTGAACTTAAGCTTGGGCACACCTCTAACTAAGTCCTTTTGGGTGACTCTCCTAAGGGTTTTCATACTGGCATGACACAATCTCCTATGCCATAGCCACGACTCATCAGCAGTAGTTTTTAAGCAAATTGAATTTTCAGATTTAATGCAACTTACATCCAGCTTGTAGACGTTGTTGATCCTTTGCCCCTGCAAAACAACTTTATCATTTAAGCTTAAAATATAGCCAGTGGGCAGGAACTTGATGCTGTATCCTTTGTCACAAAGCTGACTGATGCTCAGCAAGTTATGTTTTAGTCAATCTATAAGTAAAACATTGTTAATCATAAAATTCTTTGAATCACCAATTATACTTGAGCCTACCACCCTCCTGGTGGTGTTATCTCCAAGTGTAACCTCGCCTCCAGCTCTGGCCTCCAGCAAAATGAACTGATTTGCATCTCCAGTCATATATCTAGAACATCCGCTGTCTAGGTACCACATGCTCTCACAAGGTCTTGTGTGAGAGCACAACTACAAAAATATCAAATGTTAGTCTTAGGAACCCAAACAGGTTTAGGTTCCTTCTTATGAAAAGAAGAATGCAATGCATGCGTGCTGTGCTGTGAAACAGGCAGTTTGGGTCTCCACACCAAATGTGTACTACGGTGAACAGTGCAGGTGTGGGAAATGTGCCCTAACATGCCACATGAATAACATCTAACACCAGGAAAAGGATTAATTAAACGTCATGAGTGATAGTGCCTCTTCCTAGATGTATATGAAACATGCTTTGATGAACTTGCAACAGATTTTTCAAAAGGTGGCGGTGCATAAAATTGATCAAAAGTAGGTGGTTTTTTGTTCTTTTCAAAAGCAGTAATTTTCACTTTTAAGAATTCATTCTCTTTCTTTAAACTTGCAATTTCAAATTTTAAAGCACCATTGCTACTTTCTACTTCACATGCCATAGTATCTAATACTTTAAAAGCTCTCTCCAAATCAACATGAGTGGTTTTCAAGAAACCATGCAAAGTAACTAACTCAGAATATTTTTTATTTAATTCTTCAAACTCATTAAGCAAAGACATGTGATTACTATCAATAGTGGAATGATCCTTAATCAGAACATCATGCTCTTTTTACAAAGTCAAATAATCCAATTTCAAACTAGCATGAGTTTTCTTAAGCTTCCTATACGATGCATGAATTTTTTCAGATAGTTTAAAAAATTGATCGTAAGTAAGCTCACATACCTCTTCCTGGTCCGACTGACCAGGGTGATTATCAGCCATCAGACACAAATTTGTTTCCTCTTCAGCTTCAGTCTCAGAGGAGTCGGATGTAGAGTCTGCCCAGAACATCTTTTATTCGCTTCTTGTCCTTTCTGAACTTTGGTTTCTGCTCACCCTTCTCCTTACATAGGTGAGCCCTAAGTGTAGGACAATCCGCCTTTATGTGTCAAGGTTTCCTGCATTCAAAACAAACAGATTCAGATGAACCTTTAAAGTTTCTACTGGTCTTACCTTTGTTCCACTTTTTGAAATTCTTATTCTTCTTCCTTAGAAAGCTCTTGAATTGCCTTGTGATTAAGGCAACATCATCGCTATCAGACCCGAAAGTGCTAGCATCTGAATCTTTGGCTTTTTGTGCCACAGTCTTCTCGTTCTTTCGTTCACCTGCATCAAGTTGTCTTTGGTTCACCCCTTGCTCGTAAGCAATGAGTGATCCAAGTAGGCTGTCAATAGAGTAAGTATTTAAATATTTAGATTCAGTGATTTTAGTAATCTTAGCATCGTATGAAGAAGGCAAACATCTAAGAATTTTATTCACTCTTTCGTAATTAGTCAGTTCTCTTCCTAGAGGATGCAAAGAGGTAACGATTTGAGTGAATCTTGTACACATTTCTGAAATCATCTCACTAGGTTTCATGCGAAAAAGTTCATAATCATGCAACAAGATGATTAAACTAGACTGTTTGACCTCAGTTGTACCTTCATATGTTATACACAATCTATCCCAGATTACTTTACCCATTGTACAAGTAGAAACACGCATATAGTCTTCAGATTTTAAAGCACAAAAAAATAGTTCAAACATTTTGCATTTAACTGTGCTAAGTCACGATCATCAAAAGTCCAATCTGCAAATCGAAGTTCAATTTTAATACCATTGACAAGTCTATGTGGTGCTTCATAACCATCCTTAACTAACATCCACATACGATAATCAATAGATTGCAGAAAAGTGGACATGCGTGTTTTCCAAAAATCAAAAGGAATGTTATCAAACAACGGTGGTCTTGTAATAGAATAACCTTCAGCAGTATTACGATTGTTACAGTTAGCCATGGATCAAATTCAAAAGTTTTTAAACCTAAATTTTGAATCCGGCTCTGATACCACTTGAAAGTTCGAAAGGGATGTTAAGGCCCTAGTGAACTAGTCTCGAGGCTAACCAAGAGGGAGGGTGAATTGGTTATTTAAAATTTTCACGAACAACAGAAAAATCTTTTCGATACGTTGCAGCGGAAACAAGTAAACAAGCACGAAAAGATCGATAACAGATATTCACCCAAGCAGTTAATATCACAAAAGTAAAGTGCAGAACAGAATCAAAAAAGCAAACCAGATTTTATAGTGGTTCGGTCAACTTGACCTACGTCCACTCCCCGGAGCCTCCCCCTCCGGGTATTGCACTAAACAAAAAGTGTCTCTCCTTTTGCTCCCATAGCAAGGCGGAGAAGCCTGTACAAAACCTCCTTTTCACCACACGGTGAGGCAGAGAACCCGACCTCCTTTTGCTTCCACATAAAGCGGGCAGAGAACCCCGGATCTTCTTACGAATGATCCTCCCACAACGAACACCGACTAGACGAAAGACGACGAGCTGAGAAGACGACTCTGATCTGTACTTGGAGCAACCTTAGTGAACTCCTCACTAACTCCCCCTCACAAGATCCTCTCTCTCTCTCCCAAACTCTCTCTCTCTAGGGCTTCTCTGGGAAGGAAAGTGGCAAAAGATTTTTCTTGTCCCAAGAAAAAGTTATTTTGTAGGAGGGCTTAAAATTTGCCCTAAATCTCAACTGGTCGGCCAAGATCGTCCAAGACGATCGATAGACCGTCCTGTACGATCAGTTCAAAATCAGCTGATTCAGCCTGGACAGTTTGGCTCTTCTGGACGATTAGTTCAAAAAGTTGTTCATATCGTCCCGTACGATCCTGCGATCGTCTAGGACGATTAGTGCAAATCGAGGAATATCGTCTAGAAGACAGTTCGGGTCGTCCAAAGAAAGTTGTGTTGGACGACCAAAAAATGACTTTATCGTCCAGGACAATCAGGTGATCATCCTTTACGATTAGTTTAAAAAGTGCCCAAATCGTCCTGAACTCAGTTCGGGACGTACAGCTGAAATGCACTAGACGATCATGATCGTCCGGGACGATCCTGAGATCGTCCAGGACGATATGATCGTATCAATTAAATATTAATTGCTTTCCTTAATTACCAGGCTAATTTAGGCATGATTGTACTGAATCGTCGGGGACGATTAGACCAAATAACTTAAAATAAAAACTTGCCTAACTTGTTCTGGTGGCTGAGAATTTCTGATTTGAGCATATCGTCACGTACGATCCAAAGATCGTCCAGGATGATCTGCTTAATCAGACTCACTTAGCTTGGTCGCCCTAATTAGGGTTTCTGTTTATACTTGATCGTCCAGGACGATGTGAATATCGTCCAGGACGATGTGAATATCGTCCAGGACGATGTGAATATCGTCCAGGACGATCTGAACAAACAATCAACAAAAACTCTAACTCACTCAAGCTCTCCCCCTTGAGTGTATGTGTGCAAGGTTACTTAGCTAAGGGATCAATTACATTACAATTGACTCAAAAAAAGAAAAATAGTATATTGGACACACTTGGACCCGATCTTGAGTTGGCTTGAGTTGCTTGTGATCTTTTGTGCCTGAAACGGGTTAGCCAAGCAAAAACATAACAGAGACATGTTTGTCATCATCAAAACCAGATTTGCAACACCCAACCCCTAAAACCCTTAAACAATAAAAACCATAAAAAACCCAAAACGCTAAACACTAAACCCTAAACCCTAAACCCTAAACACTAAAAATCCTAAAAACTAACCGTAAAACCCTAAAGCCTAAACCCTAAACCATAAAAATCCAAAAAAAACCCTAATAAACCCTACACCCTAAACCCTAAAAACACTAAAAAAAACCCCTAAAATCCTAAACCTAAACCTTGAACCCTGAACCCTAAAAACCCTAAAAAACTCTAAACCCTAAACCCTAAACCCTAAACCCTAAAAACCCTAAAAAAAACCCTAAAACCCTAAACACTAAACCCTATAAAGCCTAAAAAGCCCTAAACCTAAACCCTAAAAAAAAACCTAAACCTTAAAAACCTTAAACACTAAACCCTAATCCCTAAACCCTAATGCCTAAATATCCTAAACCATAAATCCTAAATTCCTAAAACCCTAAACCCTAAATCCCTAATCCCTAAACCCTAAACCCTAAAATCCTATAACACTAAAAAACCCTAAACTCTAAAACCCGTTAACCCTAAACACTAAATCCTTAAAACCCTAAAAGAAAATCCTAAAACCCTAAACAGTAAAAACCTTAAAAAAACATAAAACCTAAACCTTAAACCCTAAAACCCTTAAACCCTTAAAACCCAAAAAAACCATAAACCCTAAACCCTAAACACTAAACCCTAAATTCTAAACCCTAAACCCTAAAAACCCTAAAAAAAACCATAAAATCATAAACCCCAAACCCTAAACCAAAAAACCTTAAAAAAATACTAAAAACCCTAAACCCTAAACCCTAAACCTTAAACCCTTAAAACCCTAAAAAACCATAAACCCTAAATACTAAACACTAAACCCTAAACCCTAAACACTATACCCTAAACCGTAAATCCCTAAACTATAAACCCTAAATCCCTAAACCCTAAACCCTAAAACCTAAACCCTAACCCCTAAATCCTAAACCCTAAACCCTAAACCCTAACCCCTAAAATCGTAAAAACAAACACCTAAACCCTAAACACAAAACACTTAATCCTAAACCCTAAACTCTAAACCCTAAACTCTACACCCTAAACCCTAAAACCGTAAAAAAAACACCTAAACCCAAAACCCTAAAAAAACCCTAAAACCTAAAACCCTAACCCTAAACCCTAAACTCTAAACCCTAAACCCTAAACCTTAAACTGTAAAAGCTTAAACCTTAAAACTCTAAAAAAAATGCTAAACCCTAAACCCAAAAAAAAACACAAAATCCTAAAACCGCAAAACCCTAAAAAACCCTAAACCCTAAACCCTAAAACCCTAAACCCTAAGCCCTAAAAACCCTTAAAAAGAAAAACCTTAAAAACCCATAAAACCCCTAAACCCTAAACCCTAAACCTTAAACACTAAAAAAAACCCTAAACCCTAGAACCTTAAACCCTAAACCCTAAACCTGAAACCCTAGAACCCTAAACCCTAAATAACTAAAAAAAAACCCTAAACCCTAAAACCCTAAAAAATCCTAAACCTTAAACCCTAAACACTAAATTCTAAACCCTAAACCCTAAACTCCAAACTCTACACCCTAAATCCTAAACCCTAAACCCTAAATCCCTCAAAATCCTAAACCCTAAACCCTAAACCCTAAACCCAAAAAGCCTTGAACACTAAACCCTAAAACCTAAACCCTAAACCCTAAAAAAACCCTAAACACTAAAATCCAATAACACTAAAAAACCCCAAACCCTAAAACCCGTTAACCCTAAACCCTAATTCCTTAAAACCCTTAAAATAATCCTAAAACCCCAAACCCTAAACCCTAAAAACCTTAAAAACCCATAAAACCCTAAACCTTAAACCCTTAAACCCTTAAAACTTATAAAACCATAAACCCTAAACCCTAAACACTAAACCCTAAACCCTAAACCCTTAACCCTAAACCCTAAAAACCCTATAAAAAATCATAAAATCCTAAACCCCAAACCCTAAACCTAAAAAACCTTAAAAAAATACTAAAAACCCTAAACCCTAAACCCTTAAAACCCTAAAAAACCATAAACCCTAAATACTAAACACTAAACCCTAAACCCTAAACACTAAACCCTAAACCGTTAATCCCTAAACCGTAAATCCTAAATCCCTGAACCATAAACCCTAAAAAAACCCTAAACCCTAAAACAATAAACCCTAAATGCTAAACACTAAACCCTAAAAACCCTAACAAACCCTAAACCCTAAAAACCCTAAAAAACCCTAAAACCCAAAACTCTAAACCCTAAACCCTAAAACCCTAAACCCTAAAACCTAAACCTTAACCCCTATATCCTAAACCTAGAACCCTAAACCATAAACCCAAAACCCTAAACCATAAACCCTAACAACCCTAAAAAAAACCCTAAAACCCTAAATACTAAATCCTAAAAAGCTTAAAAAACCTTAAATCCTAAAAACCCTAAAAAAAAACCCTAAAACCCTAAACCCTAAAACACTCACCCCTAAACCCAAAACCCTAAAATAATTAAACACTTAAAACCCAAAAAAACCCTAAACCCTAAACCGTAAACACTAAACCCTGAAGCCAAAAACCCTAAACCCTAAGAACCCTAAACCCTAAAAACCCTAAAAATAAAACCTTAAAACCCTATACCCTAAACCCAAGACCCTAAAAACCCTAAAACCTAAACCCTAAACCCTGAATCCTAAACCCTAAAAAAAACCTAAATCGTAAAAACCTTAAACCCTAAACCCAAAATCCTAAACCCTAAACCTTAAAACCCTAAAACATTCCTAAGCCCTAAACCCTAAAAACCCAAAACCCTAAAAAATCCCTAACACCTAAAAACCTAAAATCCTAAAAAACCATAAACCCTAAAACCCTAACCACTAAACCCTAAATCCTAAACCCTAAACCCTAAATCCATAAAAATTCTAAACCGTAAACCCTAAACCCGAAACCCCTAAACCCTAAATCCCTAATACCTTAACCCTAAACCCTAAACCCTAAACCCTTAAAACCCTAAGCCATAACCCCTAAACCCTAAACCCTAAACCCTAAAACCCTAAACCCTAAACCCTAAAACCCTAACCCATAAACCCTAAACCCTAAAACCCTATACCCTAAACCCTAAATATCATATAAATCCCTGAAAGCCCTAAACCCTAAACCCTAAAAACCCTACAAAAAAACCATGAAACCCTAAACCCTAAACCCTAAAAACCCTAAAAAACTCTAAACCCTAAACCCGAAACACTAAATCCTAAATCCTAAACCCTAAACCTTAGACCCTAAAAACCCTAAAAAAAAACTTTAAAAGCCTAATCCCTAAACCCTATAAACCCTAAAAAATCCTAAAAAACTGAAAACCCTAACCCTACACCCTAAAAACTAAAAATTCTAAAAAAACCCCTAAAACCTTAATCCCTAAAAACCTTAAAAAACCATAAAACCCAAACCCTTAAAAAGAATCCTAAACTCTAAAAACCTTAAACCCTAACCCTAAATCCTAAAACCTTAAAAAACAGTAAACCCTAAACCCTAAAACAATAAACCCTAAACCCTAAACCCAAAAACCTAAAAAAAACCCTAAAGCCTAAAAACCAAAATCCCTAAACCCTAAACTCTAAAATAATAAAAAATATGAAAAAAACCCTAAACCCTAAAACCTAAAACCCTAAACCCTAAAACCCTACAAAATCCTATACCCTAAAACCCTAAACCCTAAAACCTAAACCCTAAAAACCCTAAAAAAAACCCCTAAAACCCTAAACCCTAAAAATCCGAAAACCCCTAAACCCTCAAAACCCTAAAAAAAAAACCCTATAACCCTAAACCCTAAACCCTAAACCAAGAAAATCCTAAAAAAAAACCCTAAAGCCCTAAACCCTAAAACCCTCAACCCTAAACCCTAAAACCCCAAACCATAAACCCTAAAAACCTCAAACCCTTAAAACCCTAAAAAACCATAAACCTTAAACCCTAAAAACCCTAAACAAAAAACCCTAAAACCCTCAACCCTAAACCATATACCCTAAAAACCCTAAAAACCCCTAAAAACCCTAAACTGTAAACCTTAAACCATAAAACCTAGACACTAAACCCTAAACCCTAAAAGAAAACCTAAAATGTAAAAAACTTAAACCCTAAACCCTAAACCCTAAATCCAAATCCCTGAAACCCTAAACCCTCAAACATTAAAAAAAAAACCCTTAACCCTAATTCTTAAAAACCCTAAACCTAAAAAATAGTAAACCCTAAAATCCTAAAATCCTAGGAAACCCTAAACCCAAAAAACCCTAAACCCTAAACCCTAAAAACCTAACCACTGAACCTTAAAACCTAAACCCTAAATCCCTAAAAACCCAAAACCCTGAACCCTAAACCCTAATCTCAAACACTAAACCCTAAACCCTAAATCTCTAATACCCTAACCCTAAACCTTAACCCTAAACCCTAAAATCGTAAACCCTAAACCGTAAACCCTAAACCCTAAACCCTAAATCCTAAACTCTAAACCCTAAACCATAAACCCTAAACCCTAAACCCTAAACCCTAAACCCTAAAAACCTTAAACCCTAAACGCTAAACCATACACCATAAACCCTAAACCCTAAACTTTAAACTTTAAACTCTAAAACCTAAACCCTAAATCGTAAAACCCTAAACTCTAAAACCCTACAAAAAAACCCTAAACCCTAAACACTAAAAAAACCCTAAACCCTAAAAAACCCAAAACCCAAAACCCTAAACCCTTAAAACCTTAAAAAAAAAATTGATAAACCCTAAACCCTAAAAACCCTAAAAAACCCTAAAAAAACCTAAACCCTGAACCTGTTTATACTCTAAACCCTAAAAGCCCTAAAAAAACCATAAACCCTAAACCCTAAACCCTAAAAAATCCCTAAACAATAAAACCCTAAACCCTAAAACCCTAAACCTTAAACCCTAAACCCTAAACCCTAAAAACCATAAAAAATCCTAAAAAACCCTAAACTCTAAACTCTAAACCCTAAAAACCAAAAAAAAAAACTTAAAACCCTAAACCCTCCAAACTTTAAAAAACAATAAACCCTAAACCCTAAAAATCTTAAACACTAAACGCGAAGACCTATACCCTAAACCCTAAAATCCTAAAACCCTAAAAAACCATAGACCCTAAACCCTAAAACCCTTACCCCTAAACCCTAAACTCAAAACACTAAACCCTAAACCCTAAAAACAAAAAAAAATCCTAAACCCTCAACCCTAAAAACCTAAAAAAAAACCATTAAAACCCCAAACCCTAAACCCTAAACCCCAAACCGCAACCTCAAAAATCCTAAAAAAACCTAAACCCTGAACCCCCCCAAACCCTAAACCCTAAAAGCTCTAAAGAAAAAACCTTAAAACCTTAAACCCTAAAAAGCCTAAACTCTAAACCCTAAACCCTAAAAAAAAATCCTAAACCCTAAAAATCTTAAACGCTAAACCCTAAACCCTAAACCCTATAAATCCTAAACCCTAAACCCTAAACCCTAAAAAATCCCTAAACCCTAAAATCCTTAAACCCTTAAACCGTAAACCCTAAAACCCTAAACCCTAAACCCTAAGCCCTAAACCCCCAAAAAAACCCTAAACCCTAAAAACCATAAAAAAAACCCTAAATTCCTAAACCCTTAAACCCTTACAAACCTAAAAAACCCTAAACCCTAAACCCTAAAAACCATAAAAAAAACCCTAAAATCCTAAACCCTTAAACCCTTACAAACCTAAAAAACCCTAAACCCTAAACCCTAAACACTAAACCCTAAACCCTAAAAACCCTAAAAAAAAATACTAAAACCCTAAACCCTAAATCGTAATTCCTAAAAACCCTAAACCCTAAAAACCGTAAAAAAAAACCCCTAAATCCTAAACCCTAAAAAAAACCCTAAACCCCAAATCTTAAATAATAAACCCTATAACCCTAAACCCTAAAACCCTAAAAAAATCCCTAGACCCTAAACCCTAAAAACCCTATATCCTTCCCTAAACCCTAAAAAAATACTAAACCCTAAAATCCTAAAATCCTAAAAAACCCAAACCCTAAACTCTGAAGCCCTAACCACTAAACTCTAAACCCTAAACCCTAAAACCTAAACCTTAAACCATAAACCCCTAAAAACCCTAAATCCTAAACCCTACACCTTAAACCCTATACCCGAAATCCCTAATACCCTACCCCTAAACCCTAAACCCTAAACCCTAAAAACCCAAAACGCCAAACCCTAAACCCTAAACCCTAAACTCTAAAACCCTAAACCATAAACCCTAAAATCCTAACCCCTAAACCCTAAACCCTAAACCCTAAACCCTTAAAAGCCTAGAAAAAACCCTAAAAGCCTAAATTCTATACCCAAAAAATCTTAAAAAACCCTAAACCCTAAAAAAACCCTAAACCCTAAAATCTAAAAACACTAAAAAACCCAAAACCCTAAACCCTAAAACCCTAACACCTACAGCCTAAACCCTAAACCCTAAATCCTTAAAACCCTAAAAAAAATTGTAACACCCTAAACCCTAAACCCTAAAAACCTTAAAAAACAATAAAACCCTAAACCATAAACCCTAAACCCCTTAAACCCTTAAAACCCTAAACCCTACACCCTATACACTAAACCCTAAACCCTAAACCCTAAATCCTAAACCCTAAAAACTCTTAAAAAAACCCTAAAACCCTAAACCACAAACCCTAAACTCAAAAAACCCTAAAAAAACCCTAAAAATGTTTAACCCTAAACCCTAAAACCCTAAACCTTAATCCCATAAAACCCTAAAAATGCATAAACCCTTTACTCTAAACACTAAACCCTAAACCCTAAACCCTAAACCGTAAATCTCTAAACCCTAAAACCTAAAAAAAACCCTAAACCCTAAAACCCTAAACCTTAAAAGCTAAACCCTAAACCCTAAAAACCCTAAAAAACCCTAAAAAATCCTAAACCCTAAACCCCAAAAACCCTAAACAAAACCCTAAAATCCTAAAAACCCTAAAAAACCCTAAACCCTAAACCCTAAACCCTAAACTCTAAAACCCTAAACAATAAACCCTAAAATCCTAACCCCCAAACCCTAGACCCTAAACCCTAAACCCTAGAAAGCCTAAATTCTAAACCTAAAAATCTTAAAAAATCCTAAACTATAAACCCTAAACCCTAAAAAAACCCTAAACGCTAAAATCCTAAAACACTAAAAAACCCTAACCCTAAACTCTAAAACCCTAACACCTACACCCTAAACCCTAAATCCTTAAAACCCTAAAAAAAAATCCTAAAACCCTAAAAACCATTAAAAAACTATAAAACCCTAAACCTTAAACCCTAAAACCCTTAAACGCTTAAAACCCTAAAAAAACCATAAACCCTACACCCTAAAAAAACCCTAAACCCTAAAAAAACCCTAAACCCTAAAATGTAAAAACACTAAAAAACCCTAAACCCTAAACCCTAAAATCTAAAAACACTAAAAAAAACATAAACCCTACACCCTTAAAAAATCCTAAACCCTAAACCCCAAAAACCCTAAACAAAACCCTAAAAAATCCTAAAAACCCTAAAAAACCCTAAACCCTAAACCCTAAACCCTAAACTCTAAAACCCTAAACAATAAACCCTAAAATCCTAACCCCAAAACCTTAAACCCTAAACCCTAAACCCTAGAAAGCCTAAATTCTAAACCTAAAAATCTTAAAAAATCCTAAACTATAAACCCTAAACCCTAAAAAAACCCTAAACGCTAAAATCCTAAAACACTAAACAACCCTAAACCCTAAATTCTAAAACCCTAACACCTACACCCTAAACCCTAAACCCTAAATCCTTAAAAACCTAAAAAAAAAAATCCTAAAACCCTAAAAACCATTATGTTGCAAATCTGGTTTTGATGATAACAAACATGTTTCCAGTGTGTTTTGCTTGGCTAATCTGTTTCAGGCACAAAAGACTGCGAGCCACTCAAGCCAACTCAAGATCGGGTCCAAGTGTGTCAAATGTATGATTTTTTTTTTATTGAGTTAATTATAATGTAACTGATTCCCTAGCTAAGTAACCTTGCACACACACACTCAGGGAGAGAGATTGAGTGAATTAGAGTTTCTGTTAAAAATTTATTCAGATCGTCCTAGACGATCGACACATCGTCCTGGACGATCCAGTTAAAACAGAAACCCTAATTATGGCGACTAAGTTAAGAGGGTCTGATTGAGCCGATCGTCTTGGACGATCTACGGATCGTACGGGATGATATTCCCAAATCAGAAATTCTCAGCCGCCAGATCAAGTTAGGCAAGTTCTTATTTTTAGATACTTGGTCTGATCGTCCCGGACGATACGTGTATCATCCCGGACGATACAGTATAATCATGCCTAATTTAATCTGGTAATTAAGGAAAGCAATTTATTTTTGGTTGATATAATCATATCGTCCTAGACGAGCGCAGGATCATCCCGGACGATCTTGATCGTCTAGTGCATTTAAGCTGTACGTCCAGAACTATGTACAGGACGATTTGGGGCCTTTTTGAACTAATCGTACCGGACGATGACCCTATCGTCCGGGACAATCAAGTCATTTTTTGGTCGTCCAGCACAGATTTCTCTGGACGACCCGAACTGTCTTCTGGACGATTTCCCACAATTTGAACTAATCGTCCCGGACGATCGCAGGATCGTACGGGACGATATGAACAACTTTTTCTACTGATCGTCCAGAAGAGCCAGATCGTCCAGGCTGAAACAGCTGAATTTGAACTGATCGTACAGGACTATCTACCGATCGTCCTGGACGATCTTGGCCGACCAGTTGAGATTTAGGGCAAATTTTAAGCCCTCCTTTAAAAGAACTTTTTCCAATTTTTGAAAAAATCTTTTGCTGCCTTCCTTCCCTGAGAAACCCTAGAGAGAGAGAGTTGGGAGAGAGAGAGAGAAGATCTTGTGAGGGGGAGTTAGTGAGGGATTCACTAAGGTTGCTCCGAGCACGGATCAGAGTCGTCTTCTCTGCTTGTCGTCTTTCTTCTAGTCGGTGTTCGTCGTGGGAGGATCGTTCGCAAGAAGATCCGGGGTTCTCTGCCCGCTTCAGGTGGAAGCAAAAGGAGTTCGTAGGTTCTCTGCCTGCTTCAGGAGGAAGCGAAAGGAGTTCGAAGGTTCTCTGCCTGCTTCAGGAGGAAGCGAAAGGAGGTCAGGTTCTTTGCCTCACCGTGTGGTGAAAAGGAGATTTTTGTACAGGCTTCTCTGCCTTGCTGTGGGAGCAAAAGGAGAGACACTTCTGTTTAGTGCAATACCCGGAGGGGAGGATCCGGGGAGTGGACGTAGGTCAAGTTGACCGAACCACTATAAAATCTGGTTTGCTTTTTTGATTCAATTCTGCACTTTCATTTTTCCTGATATTAACTGCTTGGGTGAATATCTTTGGTTGATCTTTTTATCATTGTTTTAATTCATTTTTGCTGCATGTTATAAAAAGATTTTCATAGTTATCATGAAATTTTTAAATAACCAATTCACCCCCCCTCTTGGTTAGCCTCGGGATAGGGCTTAACATCCCTAACGAACTTTCAAGTGGTATCAGAGCGGGATTCAAAATTTAAGTTTAAAAACTTTTGAATTTGATCCATGGCTAACTGTAATAATCGTAATACTGCTGAAGGATATTCTATTACAAGACCACCGTTGTTTGACAATATTCCTTTTGATTTTTGGAAAACACGCATGTCTACTTTTCTACAGTCTATTGATTATCGCATGTGGATGTTAGTTAAGGACGGATACGAACCACCTTTTAGACTGATTAACAATGTGAAAACTGAACTGCCTTTTACTGATTGGACGTTTGATGATCGCGATTTAGCACAGTTAAATGCAAAATGCTTGAACTGTTTCTTTTGTGCTTTAAAATCTGAAGACTATATGCGTGTTTCTACTTGTACAACGGGAAAGGAAATCTGGGATAGATTATGCATAACATACGAAGGTACAACTGAAGTCAAACAGTCTAGGTTAAACATCTTGCGACATGATTACAAACTTTTTCGCATGAAACCTAGTGAGACTATTTCAGAAATGTACACAAGGTTCATTCAGATTGTTACCTCTTTGCATATTCTAGGTAGAGAACTTACTAACTATGAAAGAGTGAACAAAATTCTAAGATGTTTGCCTACTTCTTATGATGCTAAGATTACTACTATTACTGAATCTAAAGATTTAAACACTTACTCTATTGACAGCTTACTTGGATCACTTATTGCTTACGAGCAAGGGGTGAACCAAAGGCAACTTGATGCAGGTGAACGCAAGAAAGAGAAGACAGTGGCACTAAAGGCCAAGGATTCAGATGCTAGCACTTCCGGGTCTGATAGCGATGATGTTGCCTTAATCACAAGGCAATTCAAAAGCTTTCTAAGGAAGAAACATAAGAACTATCAGAAGTGGAACAAGGGTAAGTCCAATAAAAATTTTAAGAGTTCATCTGAATCTATTTGTTTTAAATGCAGGAAGCCTGGACACATAAAGGCTGATTGTCCAGCACTTAAAGCTCACCCAAGCAAGGAGAAGGGTGAGGAGAAACCAAAGTTTAGAAAGGACAAGAACGGATTCAGAAGGAATTCTGGGCAGACTCTGCATCCGACTCTTCTGAGATTGAAGCTGAAGAGGAGGAAACAAACTTGTGTCTTATGGCTGATGATCACCCTAGTCAGTCGGATCAGGACGAGGTATGTGAGCTTACCTACGATCAATTATTTGAAGTTTCTGAAAGAATTCATACATCGTATAGGAAGCTTAAGAAAACTCATGCTAGTTTGAAATTAGATTACATAACATTACAAAAAGAGCATGATTCTGGAGTTAAAGATCATTCCATACTTGATTCAAATCACATGTCTTTGCTTGATGAATTCGATGAGTTGAATAAAAAATATTCTGAATTAGTTTCTGAGCATGATTCATTGAAAACTACGCATGTAGACTTAGAAAGAGCTTTTAAAGAATTAGATACAATGGCATGTGAAGTAAAAAGTAGCAAGGGAACCTTGAAATTTGAAATTGCAAGTTTAAAGAAAGAAAATGAGTTTTTGAAAGTAAAGATCAGTGCTTTTGAAAAGAACAAAACACCGCCTACTTTTGAACAGTTTTATGCACCGCCACTTCTTGAAAAATCTTTTGCAAGTTCTTCAAAGCATGTTTCATATACATCTAGGAAGAGGTATTATCATCCACGTAGATTAGTTAACCCTTTTCCTGGTGTTAGATGTTTTTCATGTGGCATGTTAGGACATATTTCTCACACCTGCACTGTTCACCGTAGTACACATTGGGTGTGGAAACCCAAACTACCTGTTTCACAGCACAACATGCATGCATTGCATTCTTCTTTTCATAAGAAGGAACCCAAACCTGTTTGGGTTCCTAAGACTGACGTTTGATACTTTTATAGATGTGCTCTCACACAAGACCTCGTGAGAGCATGTGGTACCTGGACAGCGGATGTTCAAGACATATGACTGGAGATGTAAATCAATTCATTTCACTGGAGGCCAGAGCTGGAGGCAAGGTTACACTTGGAGATAACACCACCAGGAAGGTGGTAGGCACAGGTATAATTGGTGATTCAAAGAACTTTATGATTGATAATGTTTTGCTTGTAGATGGACTGAAACACAACCTGCTGAGCATCAGTCAACTCTGTGACAAGGGATACAGTATCAAATTCCTACTCACTGGCTGCATTTTAAGCTTAAATGATGAAGTTGTTTTGCAGGGGCAAAGGATCAACAACATCTATAAGCTGGATGTAAGTAGCATTAAATCTGATAATTCAATTTGCTTAAAAACTGTTGCTGATGAGTCTTGGTTATGGCATAGGAGATTGTGTCATGCCAGTATGAAAACTCTTAGGAGAGTCACCCAAAAGGACTTAGTTAGAGGTGTGCCCAAGCTTAAGTTCACTAAGGATCACCTGTGTGATGCCTGTCAGTTGGGGAAGCAAGTCCAGTCCTCTTTTCACTCTGTTAAGGACATTAGCACCTCTAGACCTGTAGAAGTTCTTCACATGGACCTCTTTGGACCCATTAGCACTGCCAGCTTAGGGGGGAGAGTCTATGGTTTTGTGATTGTAGATGATTATTCGAGGTTCACTTGGGTTAAGTTTTTGTCACATAAATCTGAGTCATTTGATGAGTTTAGATCCTTCTCTACTTGGATTCAGAAGAAGTTAGGATGTGAGATTATTACCATCCATAGTGATCACGGAGGGGAGTTTGAAAATGAAAAATTTGAAAGTTTTTGTGAGGATTATGGGATTAGTCACAATTTTTCAGCTCCTAGGACCCCTCAGCAGAACGGGGTAGCTGAAAGGAAGAACAGGACCTTAGTGGAAGCCGCTAGAGCCATGCTTGCCGAGTATTCACTTCCAAAATACTTTTGGGCTGAAGCGGTGAACACTGCCTGTTATGTGCTGAATAGGGTGAATGTGAGAGTCAAACTGAACAAGACACCTTATGAGATCATTAAGGGTAGAACTCTAAATCTGTCCCACCTCCATGTCTTTGGCTGTAAGGTTTTCATTCTGAACAACAGGAAGTCACCCTTAAGAAAATTTGACCCCAAATCTGATGAAGGAGTGTTCTTAGGATATTCAAGTGTGGGGAAATCCTTTAGGGTGTTCAATAGGAGGACTTTGGTGGTGGAAGAAACAACCCATGTAGTGTTTGATGAATTTGATCCTAAGGAGTCTAGATCTGAAGTAGAAGATGAAGAGATTATTGAGGTTACCCAAGGAGTTGGAAATACAAATTTGGAGGAAAGGGTAGAACCTCAAACAAAGTTGCCTAGAGATTGGAGATATTCTTCGAGTCATCCTAAAGAACTGATCATAGGAGACCCTTCTGAAGGTGTTAGGACTAGGCATGGACTTAGGAAGGAAGTAAACCATTCTGCCTTTATCTCAATGACTGAACCCACCAACATCAATCAAGCCCTATCGGATGAATTTTGGATTTTAGCTATGCAGGAAGAATTGAATCAATTTGTAAGGAATGATGTTTGGGAGTTAGCAGAAAGACCTAAAAATCAAAGTATTGTGGGAACCAAGTGGGTCTTTAAGAATAAGATTAATGATTCTGGTGTGGTGGTGAGAAATAAGGCAAGATTGATGGCTAAGGGGTATAATCAGATAGAAGGGATTGATTTTGAGGAAACTTTTGCCCCTGTAGCTAGATTGGAAGCCATTAGAGTGCTACTAGCCTTTGCCTGTTATAAGGGATTTAAGCTGTTTCAAATGGATGTTAAGAGTGCCTTTTTAAATGGGGTAATTAAAGAAGATGTTTTTGTAGAATAACCCCCAGGTTTTGAGAGTTCCCAATATCCAAGTCATGTCTATAAATTAAAAAAGGCCTTATATGGATTGAAACAGGCACCCAGAGCTTGGTATGAGAGGCTTAGCACATTCCTGTTAGAAAGAGAGTTTGTTAAGGGGAGCGTAGACACCACCCTTTTTCTGAGGAGATTAGGAGATGACTTACTCATTGTCCAGATCTGTGTTGATGATATAATTTTTGGATCTTCTGATAAATACTTATGTGAATAGTTTTTTAAAATAATGAGTAAAGAGTTTGAGATGAGTATGATGGGAGAATTGTCCTACTTTTTAGGGTTTAGCATAAGGCAAACGGATGATGGAACCTTTCTCAATCAATCAAAATACACTAAGGACATTTTGAAGAAATATGAAATGGACAAAGCCAAGCCAATCAATACTCCCATGCCCTCCTCAGTTCAGTTAGATAAGGATTCAAATGGAAAATTTGTTGATCAGAAGAAGTATAGAGGGATAATAGGTTCACTGCTTTACCTGACTGCTAGCCGACCTGATATCATGTTTAGTGTCTGTCTTTGTGCTAGGTTTCAGGCTGATCCTAAAGAGTCCCACCTGACTGCTGTTAAGAGAATTCTTAGATATCTTTTAGGAACCCCAAACCTAGGAATTTGGTACCCTAGGCACAGCACCTCTTTTGAGATCATTGGATATTCTGATTCTGACTTTGCGGGTTGTAGGGTGGATAGGAAGAGTACTTCTGGGACTTGTCAATTTATAGGACAGTCGTTAGTCTCCTGGTCCAGTAGAAAATAGAACTCAGTTACACTTTCCACTACTGAAGCTGAGTACATTGCCTTAGGGAGTTGTGTTGCCCAAGTTCTTTGGTTGAAGCAGCAAGTCTTGGATTTATGAGTACCTGTTGGCACAATTTCTGTTCTGTGTGATAATACTAGGGTCATCTATATCTCTAAGAATCCAATCCAACATTCTAGGACCAAACACATTGACATTAGGCATCACTTCATTAGGGACCATGTTACAAAATGGGACATTGAGCTACCCCACGTAGCAACTGAAAATCAGCTGGCTGACATATTCACTAAACCACTGGCCTTTGACTCATTCAGCATTTTGAGAACCAGATTAGGAGTGATTGATATAAATGCTTGATTCTGATGACTGCTGATTTATGATTATTATGATTGGTATTCTGATTTCTGTTAGTTAGTTTTCGTATTCTATTTTCTGATTTCTGTTAGCTAGTTTTTGTATTCTGATTTCTAATTTCTGTTAGGTAGTTTTGGTTTGATTATTTGCTTTCAGTTGATTTTATTTCTTCTGCTAATTTTTGTGTTACCCTTATTGTTAGTTTGATTTGAGTATTTACTTTGCTATGATTTTCTACCTGTTTTTATTTATTTACTGGTTCATATCTTACACTTACTATTTTATGCTTTTCAAGATCTGATCACCGCTCACTACTTCTGGTGATCTGAAATTTTGACTGAGAGTTTTTATCTTGTTTGGTTTGGAAGCTGATAAGTAGTGATTGACTTCACCGAATCTGGTAAAGGGAAGAAACATTGATAATTGTTTCTCTTCCTCTAACTCCTTTACTGGTGTGTAGTTTCTTTTGAATAAAAATCCTTTTCAAAATTAAAATGTTAGTTTTTGAAATAGAGATTATTTTATCTTCCTACAGTAATCTGCCTCATATCAATAGTATTTTTCAAAGTCTTGAGTCCTTAGTTTTTTTTATAAACCAAGTGATTGCATTTATCATATGTTATATGGCTTTTATTTTGTGAATCGTTCTTCCTTACTGCGGAGAGTCATCTCCTATGTCTGGAAGATAATCTCACAGCTGAGACTCTTTAATGATTATGAAAAGGAGAAAGCTTATAAAAGATGCGCAGTGCGCCAGATAATTTGAAAAAAAGGCATAAAATGAGCCCAAAACTGAAAAGATGCGAAATTGCCAAATTGAATACACAAAGTGTATCAAAAGAAAAAAAAAATCAAATCAAAAGATGCGCAAAGTGCCAACCAATTTGAAAAAGAGGCACAAAATGAGCCCAAAACAAGCTTTCTTCCCTTTCAGATTATTAAATTTCTTAGAAAAATCTGTGCGCCACTTAATATTTTCAAAAGCTTGAGTCTTGAAAATCTTGATTTCTGATTTTTTACTTTATAACACTATTATATCAGATATTTTTCTGGAACGAGGCTTGAAAGGAATTCTTTTCAAATCTAATGTCTTTTATTCTGAATCGGATTCTTGTTTTGAAAGAGGTTTGCATCGATAAGGTGCCCGGGGTCGGAGCTACGAACGTTGATTATTTCCAACCTTTTCTGAATTTCAGCGCTGTCAATCGTCCTGTCATTGGTTTTCGAATTTAAAGTCAAGGAAAAACTCTGATTTTCTAAGAGCAGCTTAATCAAAAATTAAAAAAAAAAAAATACTTCTATGTGTTTTTGCGGTCAGTTTTATTCGTCTTTTTGTTATTTTGATTTCATGGTTGTGTTTTTTGGATCCTGATCGATCATCTTCATCCTCCATTCTTTTCTGCTTTTCTTCACATCGTCCTGGACGATACACTAATCATCCTGGACGATCCTCTTCGTCTTGGACGATCCAAAAATTATCCTGGATGATTCATTCAAAATCATACCCACTGCTCCTACTGCTGAAACTACCCCAATTATTGGTGATCGTCTTGGACGATCCTTACATTGTCCTGGACGATATGATCCATATCTTCCTGATCTGATCAAACGGCTGACATTGCACCAATTATTGCCCATCGTCCTGGATGATCCACTTTATCATCCTGGACGATCCACGTGTCAGCCGCTGGACGATTGGAATTCGGCCCGTCCGACATATTTATTGCATATCGTCCTGGACGATCCACCTAATCGTCCTGGATGATACTTTTCATCAACGGTCGTCCAGCCTGACTCCTCAGGACGATCGCCTGTGTCTAATCGTCCTGGATGATCTCTGATCATCCTGGACGATCGGACCGCCTTTTTGACCAATCGTCCAGAACGTCATAAATGACCACATCGTCCCGGACGATCCCGCGATCGTACGGGACGATCAGTCTGTTTTCTATTTAAACAGCAGTTTTCTTCATGTTTTTCACATCATTTTTTCTCCACTTTCCTTCTCCTTTCCTCCTCTTTGGTTTCCTAATGGCTGGTGGCAAAAGATCTCGTCAAAAGGGGGCCAGTTCGTCCCGGGGACATGTCGATCCTTGCTTCCCGAATGCCGCCGATCAGGCGGCTTTCGAATGCTATCATAATGTGGGTATCACGCACTCCAAGATTGTCAATCCCCGCAGTCTCACGTATCCCATCTTAGATTTGTTCGCACACACCTCCCTCACCTTCATTCTGACCTTAGCCTTTCCCTTCAATCTGGAACTCCTTCGCATCTTCTTTGCCAACTTGCGCATTTCTGCGGACTATTCCACTCTTCGCTCCTACGTAAATCAACGCCCTGAAAGTTCGATAGGGATGTTAAGCCCTAGTGAACTAGTCCCGAGGCTAACCAAGAGGGGGGGTGAATTGGTTATTTAAGAATTTCATGATAACTATGAAAATCTTTTTATAACGTGCAGCGGAAACAAATTAAAACAATGATAAAAAGATCAACCACAGATATTCACCCAAGTAGTTAATATCAGAAAAAATTAAAGTGCAGAATTGAATCAGAAAAGCAAACTAGATTTTATAGTGGTTCGGTCAACTTGACCTACGTCCACTCCCCGGAGCCTCCCCTCCGGGTATTGCACAAAACAAAAGTGTCTCTCCTTTTGCTCCCACAACAAGGCGGAGAAGCCTGTACAAAAATCTCCTTTTCACCACACTGTGAGGCAGAGAACCCGACCTCCTCTCGCTTCCTCCTGAAGCAGGTAGAGAACCTTCGAACTCCTTTCGCTTCCTCCTGAAGCAGGAAGAGAACCTACGAACTCCTTTCGCTTCCACCTGAAGCGGGCAGAGAACCCCGGATCTTCTTGCGAATGATCCTCCCATGACGAACACTGACAAGATGAAAGACGACGAGTGGAGAAGACGACTCTGATCCGTGCTCGGAGCAACCTTAGTGAATCCCTCACTAACTCCCCCTCACAAGATCTTCTCTCTCTCTCCCAACTCTCTCTCTCTCTAGGGTTTCTCAGGGAAGGAAGGCAGCAAAAGATATTTCCAAAAATTGGAAAAAGTTCTTTTAAAGGAGGGCTTAAAATTTGCCCTAAATCTCAACTGGTCGGCCAAGATCGTCCAGGACGATCGTTAGATCGTCCTGTACGATCAGTTCAAATTCAGCTATTTTAGCCTGGACGATCTGGCTCTTCTGGATGATCAGTAGAAAAAGTTGTTCATATCGTCCCATACGATCCTGCGATCGTCCAAGACGATTAGTTCAAATTGAGGGAAATCATCCAGAAGACAGTTCGGGTCATCCAGAGAAATCTGTGCTGGACGATCAAAAAATGACTTGATCGTCCCGGACGATAGGGTCATCGTCCGGTACGATTAGTTCAAAAAGGCCCCAAATCATCCTGTACATAGTTCTGGACGTACAGCTTAAATGCACTAGACGATCAAGATCGTCCGGGATGATCCTGCGATCGTCCAGGACGATATGATCGTATCAACCAAAAATTAATTGCTTTCCTTAATTACCAGATTAAATTAGGCATGATTGTACTGGATCGTCCGGGACGATACACGTATTGTCCGGGACGATCAGACCAAGTATCTAAAAATAAGAACTTGCCTAACTTAATCTGGCGGCCGAGAATTTCTGATTTGGGAATATCGTCCCATACGATCCGTAGATCGTCCAGGACGATCGGCTCAATCAGACCCTCTTAACTTAGTCGCCCTAATTAGGGTTTCTGTTTTAACTGGATCGTCCAGGACGATGTGGATATCGTCCAGGATGATCTGAACAAATTTTTAACAGAAACTCTAATTCACTCAATCTCTCTCCCTGAGTGTGTGTGTGCAAGGTTACTTAGCTAGGGAATCAGTTACATTACAATTGACTCAATAAAAATAAAAATCATATATTTGACACACTTGGACCCGATCTTGAGTTAGCTTGAGTGGCTCACGGTCTTTTGTGCATGAAACAGATTAGCCAACCAAAACACACTGGAAACATGTTTGTCATCATCAAAACCAGATTTGCAACAATCTCCCCCTTTTTGATGATGACAAACATTTGTAAAGTAGTCTGAAAATAAAAGTAAACTAGGAGATCCAACAAACAAATATTTTTTAAATTTTTATTTAACAGCTAAAACAATACATGAAGCATGACTCAGAAAACAGAAACAGACACGACTACAACTGACTCCCCCTTTTCACATCACAAAAAGGAGGAGCGAAAAATATAACACGGAAATAAAACATAAAATAAAACATACACAGAACAACAACACGACAGAAAACTAAAACTGAGGTGGATCCTGATCGGAAGAAGGAGGTGGCGGTGGAGGGTAGAAGTAATGGTGAATGGCCTGAAAGTGAGCTCCAAACCAGGCCATGTCCTGGTCGTGCTGCTGCTGCTGCTGCGCAGCATAGTCCGCGAAGCGTTGGTGGTCCTCGTTATGCTGCTGCTCCTGGGCAACCACGTAGGAGTCAAAACGGGCCTCCCACTGGTCGAAGCGCTGCACCAGGTGGTCAAGGGGAGAGGCAATGCGAAGGGGTGCAGGTGCCTCTGGTGCAGCAGGAACTGGAGCAGCCTCTTCCTCTTCTTCCTCAACATCCGGGGCAGGCTCCGGATGTAGGCGGGTGCTGTGTAGGACGTGGAATGAGTTGTTTGTGAAGAAGGAAGGAGGGACATCAGGAGGGACAGGATACTGAAGGTCATATTTTGTCTCTAAGGCATAGTGAATAAGATGACCTAAAGCTAGATTTGGGCGACGCCTGTGGCCCAGATCTCTAATGGTGGTGAGATGTTCTATGTATCGGATGATCAGATCAGAGGCATCAAATTCTCGACGGGCCATGATGTAGTAGGTGGTCAAGGACAGGAGCGGGGTAATGTGAATCCGGTCCCCCGCCTTTGGAATGACGGAGGAACGAAGGACGTGCTGAATGGTCCGGGCGTCCTTGAGAAGGGAAGTGCAAGCATTATCATGATAGGGTGCGTTGGTATTGCGAAGGAAGTGATTGGCGACACTCCAATCATAGTCAGGATCGGTGATGATCGTGTGGATCTTGTCGCCAGTGACAGACAAGTTGAGGATATTGTGAAAATCATGGGTCATGAGTTCCACGGGGCGTTGATTTACGTAGGAGCGAAGAGTGGAATAGTCCGCGGAAATGCGCAAGTTGGCAAATAAGATGCGAAGGAGTTCCAGATTGAAGGGAAAGGCTAAGGTCAGAATGAAGGTGAGGGAGGTGTGTGCGAACAAATCTAAGATGGGATACGTGAGAGTGCGGGGATTGACAATCTTAGAGTGCGTGATACCCACATTACGATAACATTCAAAAGCCGCCTGATCGGCGGCATTCGGGAAGCGAGGATCGACATGTCCCCGGGATGAACTGGCCCCCTTTTGACGAGATCTTTTGCCACCAGCCATTAGGAAACCAAAGAGGAGGAAAGGAGAAGGAAAGTGGAGGAAAAACGATGTGAAAAACATGAAGAAAACTGCTGTTTAAATAGAAAACGGACTGATCGTCCCGTACGATCGCGGGATCGTCCGGGACGATGTGGTCATTTATGACGTTCTGGACGATTGGTCAAAAAGGCGGTCCGATCGTCCAGGACGATTAGACACAGGCGATCGTCCCGAGGAGTCAAGCTGGACAACCGTTGACGAAAAGTATCGTCCAGGACGATTAGGTGGATCGTCCAGGACGATATGCAATAAATATGTCGGACGGGCCGAATTCCAATCGTCCAGTGGCTGACACGTGGATTGTCCCCGACGATGAGGTGGATCATCCAGGACGATGGGCAATAATCGGTGCAATGTCAGCCGTTTGATCGTATCAGGAAGATATGGATCATATCGTCCAGGACGATGTAAGGATCGTCCAGGACGATCACCAATAATTGGGGTAGTTTCAGTAGCAGGAGCAGTGGGTATGATTTTGAATGAATCGTCCAGGATGATTTTTTTGGATCGTCCAAGACGAAGAGGATCGTCCAGGACGATGGGTGTATCGTCCAGGACGATGTGAAGAAAAGCAAAAAGGAGTGGAGGATGAAGATGATCGATCAGGATCCAAAAAACACAACCATGAAATCAAAATAACAAAAAGATGAATAAAACTTACCGCAAAAACACATAGAAGTATTTTTTTTTATTTATTTAAATTTTTAATTAAGCTGCTCTTAGAAAATTAGAATTTTTCCTTGACTTTAGATTCGAAAACCAATGACAGGACGATTGACAGCGCTGAAATCCAGAAAAGGTTGGAAATAATCAACGTTCGTAGCGCCGACCCCGGGCACCTTATCGATGCAAACCTCTTTCAAAACAAAAATCCGATTCAGAATAAAAGACATTAGATTTGAAAAGAAATCCTTTCAAGCCTCGTTCCAGAAAAATATCTGATATAATAGTGTTACAAAGTAAAAAATCAGAAATCATGATTTTCAAAACTCAAGCTTTTGAAAATATTAAGTGGCACACAGATTCCTCTAAGACCTTTAACAATCTGAAAGGAGAGAAATCTTGTTTTGGGCTCATTTTGTGCCTCTTTTTCAAATTGGTTGGCGCTTTGCGCATCTTTTGATTTTTGATACACTTTGTGTATCCAATTTGGCAATTTCGCATCTTTTCAGTTTTGGGCTCATTTTATGCCTCTTTTTCAAATTATCTGGCGCACTGCGCATCTTTTATAAGCTTTCTCCTTTTCATAATCATTAAAGAGTCTCAGCTGTGAGATTTTCTTCCAGACATAGGAGATGACTCTCTGCAGTAAGGAAGAACGATTCACAAAACAAAATTCATACAACATATGATAAATGCAATCACTTGATTTAGAAAATCAAACTAATGACTCAAGACTTTGAAAAACACTATTGATATGAGGCAGATTACTGTAGGAAGATAAAATAATCTCTATTTCCAAAACTAACATTTTAATTTTAAAAAGGATTTTTATTCAAAAGAAACTACACACCAGTAAAGGAGTTAGAGAAAGAGAAACAATTATCAATGTTTCTTCCCTTTAACAGATTCAGCGAAGTCAATCACTGCTTATCAGCTTCCAAACGAAAATAAGGTAAAAACTCCCAGTCAAAAATTCAGATCACCAGAAGTAGTGAGCGGTGATCAGATCTTGAAAAGCATAAAACAGTAAGTGCAAGATATGAACCCGTAAATAAATCAAAACAGGTAGAAAATCATAGCAAAGTAAATACTCAAATCAAACTAACAAAAAGGGTAACACAGAAATCAGCAGAAGAAATAAAATCAACTTAAAGTAAATAATCAAACCAAAACTAACTAACAGAAATTAGAAATCAGAATACAAAAACTAACTAACAGAAATCAGAAAACAGAATACAAAAAACTAGCTAACAGAAATCAGAATACCAATCATAACAATCATAAATCAGTAGTCATCAGAATCAAGCATTTATAACAATCACTCCTAATCTGGTTCTCAAAATGTTGAATGAGTCAAAGGCCAGTGGTTTAGTGAATATGTCAGCCAACTGATTTTCAGTTGCTACGTGGTGTAGCTCAATGTCCCCTTTTGTAACATGGTCCCTAATGAAGTGATGCCTAATGTCAATGTGTTTGGTCCTAGAATGTTGGATTGGATTCTTAGAGATACATATGGCACTAGTATTATCACACAGAACAGAAATTGTGCCAACAGGTACTCCTAAATCCAAGACTTGCTGCTTCAACCAAAGAACTTGGGCCACTCAACTCCCTAAGGCAATGTACTCAGCTTCAGCAGTGGAAAGTGCAACTGAGTTCTATTTTCTACTGGACCAGGAGACTAACGACTGTCCTATAAATTGACAAGTCCCAGAAGTACTCTTCCTATCCACCCTTCACCCCACAAAGTCAGAATCAGAATATCCAATGATCTCAAAAGAGGTGTTGTGCCTAGGGTACCAAATTCCTAGGTTTGGGGTTCCTAAAAGATATCTAAGAATTCTCTTAACAACAGTCAGGTGGGACTCTTTAGGATCAGCCTGAAACCTAGCATAAAGACAGACACTAAACATGATATCAGGTCGGCTAGCAGTCAGGTAAAGCAGTGAACCTATTATCCCTCTATACTTCTTCTGATCAACAGATTTTCCATTTGAATCCATATCTAACTGAACTGAGGAGGGCAAGGGAGTATTGATTGGCTTGGCTTTGTCCATTTCATATTTCTTCAAAATGTCCTTAGTGTATTTTGATTGATTGAGAAAGGTTCCATCATCCGTTTGCCTTATGCTAAACCCCAAAAAGTAGGACAATTCTTCCATCATACTCATCTCAAACTCTTTACTCATTGTTTTAGAAAACTCTTCACATAAGTATTTATCAGAAGATCCAAAAATTATATCATCAACATAGATCTGGACAATGAGTAAGTCATCTCCTAATCTCCTCAGAAAAAGGGTGGTGTCTACGCTCCCCTTAACAAACTCTCTTTCTAACAGGAATGTGCTAAGCCTCTCATACCAAGCTCTGGGTGCCTGTTTCAATCCATATAAGGCCTTTTTTAATTTATAGACATGATTTGGATATTGGGAACTCTCAAAACCTAGGGGTTGTTCTACGAAAACATTTTCTTTAATTACCCCATTTAAAAAGGCACTCTTAACATCCATTTGAAACAGCTTAAATCCCTTATAACAGGCAAATGCTAGTAGCACTCTAATGGCTTCCAATCTAGCTACAGGGGCAAAAGTCTCCTCAAAATAAATCCCTTCTATCTGATTATACCCCTTAGCCACCAATCTTGCCTTATTTCTCACCACCACACCAGAATCATTCATCTTATTCTTAAAGACCCACTTGGTTCCCACAATACTTTGATTTTTAGGTCTTTCTACTAACTCCCAAACATCATTCCTTACAAATTGATTCAATTCTTCCTGCATAGCTAAAATTCAAAATTTATCCGACAGGGCTTGATTGATGTTGGTGGGTTCAGTCATTGAGATAAAGGCAGAATGGTTTACTTCCTTCCTAAGTCCATGCCTAGTCCTAACACCTTCAGAAGGGTCTCCTAAGATCAGTTCTTTAGGATGACTCGAAGAATACCTCCAATCTCTAGGCAACTCTGTTTGAGGTTCTACCCTTTCCTCCAAATTTGTATTTCCAACTCCTTGGGTAACCTCAATAATCTCTTCATCTTCTACTTCAGATCTAGACTCCTTAGGTTCAGATTCATCAAACACTACATGGGTTGTTTCTTCCACCACCAAAGTCCTCCTATTGAACACCCAAAAGGATTTCCCCACACTTGAATGTCCTAAGAACACTCCTTCATCAGATTTGGGGTCAAATTTTCCTAAGGGTGACTTCCCGTTGTTCAGAATGAAAACCTTACAGCCAAAGACATGGAGGTGGGACAGATTTGGAGTTCTACCCTTAATGATCTCATAAGGTGTCTTGCTCAGTTTGACTCTCACATTCACCATATTCAGTACATAACACGCAGTGTTCACCGCTTCAGCCCAAAAGTATTTTGGAAGTGAATACTCGGCAAGCATGGCTCTAGCGGCTTCCACTAAGGTCCTGTTCTTCCTTTCAACTACCCCGTTCTGCTGAGGGGTCCTAGGAGCTGAAAAATTGTGACTAATCCCATGATCCTCACAAAAACTTCTAAATCTTTCATTTTCAAACTCTCCTCCGTGATCACTATGGATGGTAATAATCTCACATCCTAACTTCTTCTGAATCCAAGTAGAGAAAGATCTAAACTCATCAAATGACTCAGACTTGTGTGACAAAAACTTAACCCAAGTGAACCTTGAATAATCATCAATAATCACAAAACCATAGACTCTCCCCCCTAAGCTGGCAGTGCTAATGGGTCCAAAGAGGTCCATGTGAAGAACTTCTAAAGGTCTAGAGGTGCTAATGTCCTTAACAGAGTGAAAAGAGGACTGGACTTGCTTCCCCAACTGACAGGCATTACACAGGTGATCCTTAGTGAACTTAAGCTTGGGCACACCTCTAACTAAGTCCTTTTGGGTGACTCTCCTAAGGGTTTTCATACTGGCATGACACAATCTCCTATGCCATAACCAAGACTCATCTGCAGTAGTTTTTAAGTAAATTGAATTATTAGATTTAATGCTACTTACATCCAGCTTGTAGACGTTGTTGATCCTTTGCCCCTGCAAAACAACTTCATCATTTAAGCTTAAAATGCAGCCAGTGGGCAGGAATTTGATGCTGTATCCCTTGTCACAGAGTTGACTGATGCTCAGCAGGTTGTGTTTCAGTCCATCTACAAGCAAAACATTATCAATCATAAAGTTCTTTGAATCACCAATTATACCTGTGCCTACCACCTTCCTGGTGGTGTTATCTCCAAGTGTAACCTTGCCTCCAGCTCTGGCCTCCAGTGAAATGAACTGATTTGCATCTCCAGTCATATGTCTAGAACATCCGCTGTCCAGGTACCACATGCTCTCACGAGGTCTTGTGTGAGAGCACACCTATAAAAGTATCAAACGTCAGTCTTAGGAACCCAAACAGGTTTGGGTTCCTTCTTATGAAAAGAAGAATGCAATGCATGCGTGCTGTGCTGTGAAACAGGCAGTTTGGGTTTCCACACCCAATGTGTACTACGGTGAACAGTGCAGGTGTGAGAAATATGTCCTAACATGCCACATGAAAAACATCTAACACCAGGAAAAGGGTTAACTAATCTACGTGGATGATAATGCCTCTTCCTAGATGTATATGAAACATGCTTTGAAGAACTTGCAACAGATTTTTCAAAAAGTGGCGGTGCATAAAACTGTTCAAAAGTAGGCGGTGTTTTGTTCTTTTCAAAAGCACTGATCTTTACTTTCAAAAACTCATTTTCTTTCTTTAAACTTGCAATTTCAAATTTCAAGGTTCCCTTGCTACTTTCTACTTCACATGCCATTGTATCTAATCCTTTAAAAGCTCTTTCTAAGTCCACATGCGTAGTTTTCAATGAATCATGCTCAGAAACTAAATTAGAATATTTTTTATTCAACTCATCGAATTCATTAAGCAAAGACATGTGATTTGAATCAAGTGTGGAATGATCTTTAACTACAGAATCATACTCTTTTTGCAATGTTAAGTAATCTAATTTCAAACTAGCATGAGTTTTCTTAAGCTTCCTACACGATGTATGAATTCTTTCAGAAACTTCAAATAATTGATTGTAGGTAAGCTCACATACCTCTTCCTGATCCGACTGACCAGGGTGATCATCAGCCATAAGACACAAGTTTGTTTCCTCCTCTTCAGCTTCAGTCTCAGAAGAGTCGGATGCAGAGTCTGCCCAGAACGCCTTCTGAATCCGCTTCTTTTCCTTTCTGAACTTTGGTTTCTCCTCACCCTTCTCCTTGCTTGGGTGAGCTTTAAGTGTTGGACAATCAGCCTTTATGTGTCCAGGCTTCCTGCATTCAAAACAAACAGATTCAGATGAACTCTTAAAATTTTTATTGGACTTACCCTTGTTCCACTTCTGATAGTTCTTATGTTTCTTCCTTAGAAAGCTTTTGAATTGCCTTGTGATTAAGGCAACATCATCGCTATCAGACCCGGAAGAGCTAGCATCTGAATCCTTGGCCTTTAGTGCCACTATCTTCTCTTTCTTGCGATCACCTGCATCAAGTTGCCTTTGGTTCACCCCTTGCTCGTAAGCAATAAGTGATCCAAGTAAGCTGTCAATAGAGTAAGTGTTTAAATCTTTAGATTCAGTAATAGCAGTAATCTTAGCATCATAAGAAGCAGGCAAACATCTTAGAATTTTGTTCACTCTTTCGTAGTTAGTAAGTTCTCTACCTAGAACATGCAAAAAGGTAACAATCTGAGTGAACCTTGTGTACATTTCTAAAATAGTCTCACTAGGTTTCATGCGAAACAGTTCGTAATCATGTAGCAAGATGTTTAACCTAGACTGTTTGACTTCAGTTGTACCTTCGTATGTTATGCATAATCTATCAAAGATTTCCTTTCCCGTTGTACAAGTAGAAACACGCATATTGTCTTTGGATTTTAAAGCACAAAAGAAACAGTTCAAGCATTTTGCATTTAACTGTACTAAATCGCGATCATCAAACGTCCAATCAGTAAAAGGCAGTTCAGTTTTCACATTGTTAATCAGTCTAAAAGGTGGTTCGTATCCGTCCTTAACTAACATCCACATGCGATAATCAATAGACTGTAGAAAAGTAGACATGCGTGTTTTCCAAAAATCAAAAGGAATATTGTCAAACAACGGTGGTCTTGTAATAGAATATCCTTCCGCAGTATTACGATTATTACAGTTAGCCATGGATCAAATTCAAAAGTTTTTAAACTTAAATTTTGAATCCCGCTCTGATACCACTTGAAAGTTCGATAGGGATGTTAAGCCCTAGTGAACTAGTCCCGAGGCTAACCAAGAGGGGGGGTGAATTGGTTATTTAAGAATTTCACGATAACTATGAAAATCTTTTTATAACGTGCAGCGGAAACAAATTAAAACAACGATAAAAAGATCAACCACAGATATTCACCCAAGCAGTTAATATCAGAAAAAATTAAAGTGCAGAATTGAATCAGAAAAGCAAACCAGATTTTATAGTGGTTCGGTCAACTTGACCTACGTCCACTCCCCGGAGCCTCCCCTCCGGGTATTGCACTAAACAGAAGTGTCTCTCCTTTTGCTCCCATAGCAAGGTGGAGAAGCCTGTACAAAAATCTCCTTTTCACCACACGGTGAGGCAGAGAACCCGACCTCCTTTCACTTCCTCCTGAAGTAGGCAGAGAACCTTCGAACTCCTTTCGCTTCCTCCTGAAGCAGGCAGAGAACCTACGAACTCCTTTCGCTTCCACCTGAAGCGGGCAGAGAACCCCGGATCTTCTTGCGAATGATCCTCCCACGACGAACACTGACTAGATGAAAGACGACGAGTGGAGAAGACGACTCTGATCCGTGCTCGGAGCAACCTTAGTGAATCTCTCACTAACTCCTCCTCACAAGATCTTCTCTCTCTCTCTAGGGTTTCTCAGGGAAGGAAGGCAGCAAAAGATATTTCCAAAAATTGGAAAAAGTTCTTTTAAAGGAGGGCTTAAAATTTGCCCTAAATCTCAACTGGTCGGCCAAGATCGTCCAGGACGATCGGTAGATCGTCCTGTATGATCAGTTCAAATTCAGCTGTTTTAGCCTGGACGATCTGGCTCTTATGGACGATCAGAAGAAAAAGTTGTTCATATCGTCCCGTACGATCCTGCGATCGTCCGGGACGATTAGTTCAAATTGAGGGAAATCGTCCAGAAGACAGTTCGGGTCGTCCAGAGAAATCTGTGCTGGACGACCAAAAAATGACTTGATCGTCCCGGACGATAGGGTCATCGTCCGGTACGATTAGTTCAAAAAGGCCCCAAATCATCCTGTACATAGTTCTGGACGTACAGCTTAAATGCACTAGACGATCAAGATCGTCCGGGACGATCCTGCGATCGTCTAGGACGATATGATCGTATCAACCAAAAATTAATTGCTTTCTTTAATTACCAGATTAAATTAGGCATGATTGTACTGGATCGTCCGGGACGATACACGTATCGTCCGGGACGATCAGACCAAGTATCTAAAAATAAGAACTTGCCTAACTTGATCTGGCGGCTGAGAATTTCTGATTTGGGAATATCGTCCCGTACGATCCGTAGATCATCCAGGACGATCGGCTCAATCAGACCCTCTTAACTTAGTCGCCCTAATTAGGGTTTCTGTTTTAACTGGATCGTCCAGGACGATGTGGATATCGTCCAGGATGATCTGAACAAATTTTTAACAGAAACTCTAATTCACTCAATCTCTCTCCCTGAGTGTGTGTGTGCAACGTTACTTAGCTAGGGAATCAGTTACATTACAATTGACTCAATAAAAAGAAAAATCATACATTTGACACACTTGGACCCGATATTGAGTTGGCTTGAGTGGCTCGCGGTCTTTTGTGCCTGAAACAGATTAGCCAAACAAAACACACTGGAAACATATTTGTCATCATCAAAACCAGATTTGCAACACGCCCCGTGGAACTCACGACCCACGATTTTCACAATATCCTCAACTTATCTGTCACTGGCGACAAAATCCACACGATCATCACCGATCCTGACTATGATTGGAGTGTCGCCAATCACTTCCTTCGCAATACCAACGCACCCTATCACGACAATGCTTGCACTTCCCTTCTCAAGGACGCCCGGACCATTCAACACGTCCTTCATTCCTCCGTCATTCCAAAGGCGGGGGATCGGATTCACATTACCCCGCTCCTGTCCTTGACCACCTACTACATCATGGCCCGTCAAGAATTTAATGCCTCTGATCTGATCATCCGATACATAGAACATCTCACCACCATTAGAGATTCGGGCCACAGGCGTCGCCCAAATCTAGCTTTAGGTCATCTTATTCACTATGCCTTAGAGACAAAATATGACCTTCAGTATCCTGTCCCTCCTGATGTCCCTCCTTCCTTCTTCACCAACAACTCATTCCACGTCCTACACAGCACCCGCCTACATCCGGAGCCTGCCCCGGATGTTGAGGAAGAAGAGGAAGAGGCTGCTCCAGTTCCTGCTGCACCAGAGGCACCTGCACCCCTTCGCATTGCCTCTCCCCTTGACCACCTGGTGCAGCGCTTCGACCAGTGGGAGGCCCGTTTTGACTCCTACGTGGTTGCCCAGGAGCAGCAGCACAACGAGGACCTCCAACGCTTCACGGACTATGCTGCGCAGCAGCAGCAGCAGCACGACCAGGACATGGCCTGGTTTGGAGCTCACTTTCAGGCCATTCACCATTACTTCTACCCTCCACCGCCACCTCCTTCTTCCGATCAGGATCCGCCTCAGTTTTAGTTTTCTGTCGTGTTGTTGTTCTATGTATGTTTTATTTTATGTTTTATTTCCATGTTATGTTTTTCGCTCCTCCTTTTTGTGATGTCAAAAGGGGGAGTCAGCTGTAGTCGTGTCTGTTTCTGTTTTCTGAGTCATGCCTCCTGTATTGTTTTAGCTATTAAATGAAAATTTAAAAAATGTTTGTTTGTTTGATCTCCTAGTTTACTTTTATTTTCAGACTACTTTACAAATGTTTGTCATCATCAAAATGGGGGAGATTGTTGCAAATCTGGTTTTGATGATGACAAACATGTTTCCAGTGTGTTTTGCTTGGCTAATCTGTTTCAGGCACAAAAGACCGCGAGCCACTCAAGCCAACTCAAGATCGGGTCCAAGTGTGTCAAATGTATGATTTTTCTTTTTATTGAGTCAATTGTAATGTAACTGATTCCCTAGCTAAGTAACCTTGCACACACACACTCAGGGAGAGAGATTGAGTGAATTAGAGTTTCTGTTAAAAATTTGTTCAAATCGTCATGGACGATCGACACATCGTCCTGGACGATCCAGTTAAAACAGAAACCCTAATTAGGGCGACTAAGTTAAGACGGTCTGATTGAGCCGATCGTCCTGGACGATCTACGGATCGTACGGGACGATATTCCCAAATCAGAAATTCTCAGCCGCCAGATCAAGTTAGGCAAGTTCTTATTTTTAGATACTTGGTCTGATCGTCCCGGACGATACGTGTATCGTCCCGGATGATACAGTACAATCATGCCTAATTTAATCTGGTAATTAAGGAAAGCAATTTATTTTTGGTTGATACGATCATATCGTCCTGGACGAGCGCAGGATCATCCCGGACGATCTTGATCATCTAGTGCATTTAAGCTGTACGTCCAGAACTATGTACATGACGATTTGGGGCCTTTTTGAACTAATCGTACTGGACGATGACCCTATCGTCCTGGACGATCAAGTCATTTTTTGGTCGTCCAGCACAGATTTCTCTGGACGACCCGAACTGTCTTCTAGACGATTTCCCACAATTTGTACTAATAGTCTCGGACGATCGCAGGATCGTACGGGACGATATGAACAACTTTTTCTACTGATCGTCCAGAAGAGCCATATCATCCAGGCTGAAACAGCTGAATTTGAACTGATCGTACGGGATGATCTACCGATCGTCCTGGACGATCTTGGCCGACCTGTTAAGATTTAGGGCAAATTTTAAGCCCTCCTTTAAAAGAACTTTTTTTAATTTTTGAAAAAATCTTTTGCTGCCTTCCTTCCCTGAGAAACCCTAGAGAGAGAGAGTTGGGAGAGAGAGAGAAGATCTTCTGAGGGGGAGTTAGTGAGGGATTCACTAAGGTTGCTCCGAGCACGGATCAAAGTCGTCTTCTCTGCTTGTCGTCTTTCGTCTAGTCGGTGTTCGTCGTGGGAGGATCGTTCGCAAGAAGATCCGGGGTTCTCTGCCCGCTTCAGGTGGAAGCAAAAGGAGTTCGTAGGTTCTCTGCCTGCTTCAGGAGGAAGCGAAAGGAGTTCGAAGGTTCTCTGCCTACTTCAGGAGGAAACGAAAGGAGGTCGGGTTCTCTGCCTCACCGTGTGGTGAAAAGGAGATTTTTGTACAGGCTTCTCCGCCTTGCTGTGGGAGCAAAAGGAGAGACACTTCTGTTTAGTGCAATACCCGGAGGGGAGGCTCCGGGGAGTGGACGTAGGTCAAGTTGACCGAACCACTATAAAATCTAGTTTGCTTTTCTGATTCAATTCTGCACTTTAATTTTTCTTGATATTAACTGCTTGGGTGAATATCTTTGGTTGATCTTTTTATCGTTGTTTTAATTCGTTTCCGCTGCACGTTATAAAAAGATTTTCATAATTATCGTGAAATTTTTAAATAACCAATTCACCCCCCCTCTTGGTTAGCCTCGGGACTAGTTCACTAGGGCTTAACATCCCTAACGAACTTTCACATTAAAAAACTATAAAACCGTAAACCTTAAACCCTAAAACCCTTAAACGCTTAAAACCCTAAAAAAACCATAAACCCTACACCCTAAACACTAAACCCTAAACCCTAAACCCTAAATACCCTAAAAAAACCCTAAACCCCAAACCCTAAACCAAAAAAACCCTAAAAAAACACTAAAAACCTTAAACCCTAAACCCTAAAACACTAAACCTTAAACCCTTAAAACCCTAAAAAACCATAAACCTATACACTAAACACAAAACCCTAAACCCTAAACCCAAACACTAAACCGTAAATCCTTAAACCCTAAAACCCTAAAAAAAACCCTAAACTCTAAACCATAAACCCTAAAAAAACCCTAAACCCTAAAAACCCTAAAAAAACCCTAAACCCTAAACCCAAAAACCCTAAAAAAAACCCTAAACACTAAACCCTATAAACCCCAAAAAAATATAAACCCTAAAACAAAACCAAAACCCTAAAAATCTTAAACACTAAACCCTAAACCCTAATCCCTATAAATCCTAAACCCTAAACCCTAAACCCTAAAAAACCCTAAACCCTAAAATCCTAAAACCCTAAACCCCAAAAACCATAATCCATGAACCCTAAACCCTAAACCCTAAACCTTAAACCCTAAACCTTAAACCCTGAATCCCAAAAATCCTAAAAAAAAACCTCAAAACCCTAAATCTTCAACCCTAAAAACTTTATAAAACCCTAAACACTAAACCCTAAACCCTAAACCCTAAAACCCTTAAAACCCTAAAAAACCCTAAACCCTAAACCCTGAAAAACTAAAAAAAAAACCTAATATCCAAAACCCTAAACGCTAAACCCTAATAACCCTAAACCCTAAAAACCCTAAAAAAAACCCTAAAACCCTAAAACCTAAACCCCAAACACTACATCTTAAATCCTAAAAAAATCCTAAACCGTAAAAACCATAAACCATAAACCCCAAATCCTAAACCCTAAACACTAAAACCCTAAACCCCAAAACAGTAAAAAAAACCCTAATCCCTAAACCCTAAAAAACCAAAAACCCTTCCCTAAACCTTAAAAAAATCGTAAACCCTAAAACCATAAAATCATAAAAAACTCTAAACCCTAAAAAATCCTAAACCCTAATCCCTAAAACCCTAACCACTAAACCCTAAACCCTAAACCCTAAAGCCCTAAAAACCCAAAACCCTAAACCCTAAACCCTAAATCCCTAATACCCTAGCTCTAAACCCCAAACACTAAACCCTAAAAACCCTAAACCCAAAAAACTAAACCCTAAACCCTAAACCCTAAAATCCTAAACCCTAAAACCTAAAACCCTAACCTCTAAATCCTAAACCCTAAAGCATAAACCCTAAAAACCCTAAAAAAAACCCTAAAACCCGAAATTCTAAATCCAAAAAACCTTAAAATACCCTAAACCCTAAACTCTAAACCCTAAACCCTAAAAACCCTAAAAAAAACCTGCCCAAAACCCTAAACCCTAAAGCCTAAACCCCAAACCCTAAATCCTAAAAACCCTAAAAAAAGTTATAAAAACCTTAAAAAAATCCTAAACCCTAAAACCTTAAAATAAAAACCCAAAAACCCTAAACCATAAACCCTAAAACCCTTAAAGACTTAAAACCTTAAAAAACCCTAAACCCTATACCCTAAACACTAAACCCTAAACCCTAAAACCCTAAAAAAAAACCCAAAAACCTTAGACCCTAAAAACCCTAAACCTTAAAAAAAATGGCAAAACCTAAAACCCTAGACCCTAAACCCTAAAAACCCTAAACCCTAAATCATAAAAACCTTAAACACTAAAACCAAAACCGTAAACCCTAAACCCTAAAACCCTAAAAAAAACCCTAAGCCCTTAACGCACAAAAACGCTTAACCCTAAAAAAACTTTAAACCCTAAAAACCTAAAATCCTAAAAAGTCCTAAACCCTAAAAAACCCTAAACCCTAAACCCTAAAGCCCTAACCACTAAACCCTAAACCCTAAACCCTAAACATTAAACCCGAAATCCCTAAAAACTCAGAACCCTAAACCCTAAATCCCCAATACCCTAACCCTAAAAAAACCCTAAACCCTAGACCCTAAAACCCTAAACCCTAAACAGTAAAAGCCTAACCCCTAAACCCTAAACCCTAAAACCTTAAACCCTAAATACCCTAAAAAATCCTAAAAAATCCTATACCCTAAACCATCAACCCTAAAAACCCTAGAAAAAAACCCTAAAACCCTAAAACCCTTAAACCCTAAAAACCCTAAAAACTATAAACCCTAAACCCTAAACACTAAACCCTAAACCCTAAACCCTAAACCCTAAACCCTAGACACTAAAAACCCTAAAAAAAAAACTTAAAAGCCTAAAACCTAAACCCAAAACCCTATAAACCCTAAAAAATACTAAAAAACTGTAAAACCTAAACCCAACACCCTAAAGCCTAAAAACCCTAAAAAAAAACCCTAAAACCTTAAACCCCAAACCCTAAAAACCCTAAAAAATCCTAAACCCTAAACCCTAAAAAAATCCTAAACCCTAAAAACCTTAAACCCTAAACCTAAAAAATCCAAAACCCTAAACCCTAAACCCTAAAATCATAAAACCCTAAACCCTAAAACCATAAACCTTAAACCCTAAACCCTAAACCCAAAAAAAACCCTAAAGCATAAAAACCATAATCCCTAAACCCTAAACCCTAAACCCTAAGCCCTAAAATAATAAAAAATTCTAAAAAAAAAACCTAAACAAAAAGCCTAAAAAAACCCTAAAACCCTAAAAAATCATAAACCCTAAAACCCTAAACCCTAAAACCTAAACCCTAAAAACACTAAAAAAAAACCCTAAAACCCTAAACCCTAAACCCTAAAAACCTTAAAAAACTCTAAAGCCTAAACCCTCATAACCCTAAAAAAAAAAACCCTAAAACCCTAAAGAACACTAAACCCTAAAATCCTAAACCATAAAACCTTAAAATCCCTAAAAAAAACCCTAAACCCTAAAAAAATCTTAACCCCTAAAACCGTAAACCCTAAAATTTAAACCCTAAACCCTAAACCCTAAACACTAAAAACCATAAAAAACTCTAAACCCTAAAAACCCTAAAAAAAATTCCTTAAACCCTAAACCCTAAACCCTACAAACCCTAAAAAACCCTAAACCCTAAACACTAAACCCTAAACCTTAAACCCTTAACCCTAAAAACCTTAAACACTAAACCCTAAAACCTAAACCCTAAAAAAACCCTAAACCCTAAAATCCTAAAACCCTAAAAAACCCTAAACCTTAAAACCCTAACCCCTAAACCCTAAACCCTAAACCCTAAACCCTAAACCCTAAACCCTAAAAACCCTAAAAAAACCCTAAAACCCTAAGCCCTAAACCCTAAAAACTTCTAAAGAACCCTAAACCCTAAACCCTAAACCCTAAATCCTAATAACCTAAAAAAAAATCCTAAAACCCTAAACCCTAAACCCTAAAACCCTTACACCCTTAAAACCCTAAATAACCATAAACCCTAAACCCTAAACACTAAACACTAAACCCTAAACCCTAAACCCCAAACCTTAAAAACCCTAAAAAAAAATTGTAAAACCCTAAACCCTAAAAACCCTAAAAAACCCTGAAAACCATAAACCCAAAACACCTTAAACTCTTAAAACCCTAAAAATCCATAAACCCATAAACCCATAAACACTAAACCCTAAACCCTAAACCCTAAAATCCCTAAAATAAAACCCAAAACCCTCAACCCTAAACCATAAACCCTAAAAACCCTAAAAAATCTTAAAAACCATAAACCCTAAACTCTAAACCATAAAGCCTAAACACTAAACCCTAAACCCTAAAAAAAAACCCTAAACCGTAAAAATCTTAAACCCTAATCCGTAAACCCTAAATTCTAAATTCAAAAACCCTAAAACCTAAAACCTTAAAAAAAACCCTTAACCCTAATCCTTAGAAACCCTAAACCCTTCCCTAAACCCTAAAAAAACCATAAATCCTAAAACCCTAAAATCTTAGGAAACCCTAAACCCAAAAAAAACCTAAACCCTAAACCCTAAAACCCTAACCACTAAACCCAAAACCCTAAACCCTAGATCCCTAAAAACCCTAAACCCTAAACCCTAATCCCAAAACCCTAAACCCTAAACCCTAAATCTCTAATACCCTAACCCTAAACCCTAAAATCCTAAATCCTAAACCCTAAACCCTAAACCCTAAATCCTAAACCATAAACCCTAAACCATAAACCCTAAACCCTAAACCGTAAACCCTAAAAACCCTAAACCCTAAACAAAGAACTCTAAACCCTAAAACCCTACAAAAAAAATCTAAACCCTAAACCCTAAAAAAACCCTAAACCCTAAAAAACCCAAAACCCTGAACCCTAAACCCTTAAAGCCTTTAAAAAAAATGTTAAACCCAAAACCCTAAAAACCCTAAAAAAAACCTAAACCCTAAGCCCCCCTAAACCCTAAATCCTAAAAGCCCTAAAAAAAATGGTAAACCCTAAACCTTAAAAAATCCCTAAACCCTAAAACCCTAAACTCTAAAACCCTAAACCTTAAATCCTAAACCCTAAAAACCATGAAAAACTCTAAAAAACCCTAAACTCTAAACCCTAAACCCTAAAAATAAAAAAATAAAAAAAAAACTTGAAACCCTAAAACCTCCATACTCTAAAAAACACTAAACCCTAAACCCGTAAAAACCTTAAACACTAAACCCTAAAACCTAAACCCTAAACCCTCAAAAAACCCTAAACCCTAAAATCCTAAAACCCTAGACCCTAAACCCTAAACTCAAAACCCTAAACCCTAAACCCTAAACCATAAAAACCTTAAAAAACCCTAAACCCTAAAACATCAACCCTAAAAACCTAAAAAAAAACCCGTAAAATCCTAAACCATAAACCCTAAAAACCCTAAAAAAAATCCTTAAAAATCCTAAACCCTAAACCCCCCTAAACCCAAAACCTTAAAAGCCCTAAAAAAAAAATCCTAAAACCCTAAACCCTAAAAACCCTAAACTCTAAATCCTAAACCCTAAACCCTAAAAAAATCTTAAACCCCAAAAACCTTAAACCCTAAACCCTAAACCCTAAACCCTAAAACATAAAAATCCTAAACCCTAAACCCTAAACCCTAAAAAATCCCTAAATCCTAAAATCCTAAAACCCTAAAAAACCAAAAGCCCTAAACACTAAAACCTTAAACCTTAAACCCTAAACCCTAAACCCCCAGAAAACCCTAAACCCTAAAAACCCTAAAAAAAATTCTAAAACCCTAAACCCTAAAACCCTTAAACCCTTAAAAACCTAAAAAACCCTAAACCCTAATCACTAAACCCTAAACCCTAAACCCTAAAAACCCTAAAAAACAAATCCTAAAACCCTAAACCCTAAACCGTAAACCCTAAAAACCCTAAACCTTAAAAACCCTAAAAAAAAACCATAAATCCTAAACCCTAAAAAAACCCTAAACCGTAAAAACCATAAACCCTACACCACAAATCCAAAACCGTAAACCCTAAAACCCTAAACCCTAAACTGAAAAAAAAAACCTAAAACCCTAAACCCTAAAAACCTTAAAAAACCCTAAGCCCTAAAAAAAACCCTAAAATCCAAAACACTAAACCGTACAAACCCTAAAAAACCCTAAATCGTAAACCCTAAACACTATAAATCCTAAACCCTAAACCCTAAACCTCTAAAAAACCCTAAACCCTAAAATCCTAAAACCCAAAACCCTAAAACCCTAACCCCTAAACCCTAAAAACCCTAAAAATAACCGTAAAACCCTATATCCTAAACCCTAAAAATCTTAAAAAACCCTAAACCCTAAACCTTAAAAACCATAAAAAAAAACTCTATAACCCTAAAAACCTTAAACCCTAAAAACCCTAAAAAAAACTCTAAAACTCTAAACCTCAAACCCTAAACCCTAAAAACCCTAAATCCTAAACCCTAAACCCTAAAACCTAATCCATAAAAAAAAACTGTAAGCCATAAAAACCTTAAACCCTAAACCCCAAATCCTAAACCATAAACCTTAAAACCCCAAACCCTAAAACTCTATAAAAAACTGTAAACCCTAAATCCTTCCCTAAATCCAAAAAAAATCATTAAACCTAAAACCCTTAAATTTTAAAAAACACTAAACCCTAAACTCTAAAACTCTAACCAATAAACCATAAACCCTAAACACTAAACCCTAAACCCTAAATCCCTAAAAACCTTAAATCCTTGGCTCTAATACCCTAACCCTAAACCCTAAACCCTAAACCCTAAAAACCCTAAATCCTAAACCGTAATCCCTAAACCAAAAAACCTAAAATCGTAAACCCTAAACTCTAAACCCTACATCACAAACCCTAAATACCCTATAAAAACCCTAAAACCCTAAATTCTAAACCCTAAAAACCTTAAAAAACCCTAAACCCTAAACACTAAACTGTAAACCCTAAAAACCATTTAAAAAACACCCTAAAATCCTAAACCCTAAGTTCTAAACCCTAAACCCTAAAACCCTAACCCCTAAACCCTAAACCCTAAACCTTAAACCCTATACCCTAAACGCTAAAAACCCTAAAATAAACCCCTAACACCCTAAATCCTAAACTCTAAAAACCTTAAAAAAAATCTAAACCCTAAACCCTAAAAACCCTAAAAAAAAGCCAAAAACCCTAAACCCTAAACCCAAAAACCCTTAAACCATTAAAACCCTCAAAAACCCTAAACCCTAAACCCTAAACCCTAAACACTAAACCCTAAACCCTAAACCCTAAAACCCATAAACCCTTAAAAACCTAAAAAACCCTAAACCCTAATCACTAAACCCTAAACCCTAAACCCTAAAAACCCTAAAAAATAACCCTAAATCCTAAACCCTAAAAAAACCCTAAACCGTAAAAACCATAAACCCTACACCACAAATCCTAAACCATAAACCCTAAAACCCTAAACCCTAAACTGTAAAAAAAAAAAACCTAAAACCCTAAACCTTAGACCTTAAAAAACCCTAAACCCTAAAAAAACCCTAAACACTAAACCGTACAAACCCTAAAAAACCCTAAATCGTTAACCCTAAACACTATAAATCCTATACCCTAAACCCTAAACCTCTAAAAAAACCTAAACCCTAAAATCCTAAAACCCTAAACCCTAAACCCTAAAACATAACCCCTAAACCCTAAAAACCCTAAAAAAAACCGTAAAACCCTATATCTGAAACCCTAAAAATCTTAAAAAACCCTAAACCCTAAAAACCATAAAAAAAACTCTATAATCCTAAAAAGCTTAAACCCTAAAAACCCTAAAAAAAACTCTAAAACTCTAAACCGCAAACCCTAAATCCTAAAAACCCTAAATCCTAAACCCTAAACCCTAAAACCTAATCCATAAAAAAAACCCTAAGCCATAAAAACCTTAAACCCTAAACCCTAAATCCTAAACCATAAACCTTAAAACCCCAAAGCTTAAAACTCTACAAAAAACCCTAAACCCTAAACCCTAAAATCCCTAAATCCTAAAAAAATCATAAACCCTAAAATCCTTAAATTTTAAAAAACCCTAAACCCTAAACTCTAAAACTCTAACCATTAAACCAAAAACAGTAAACACTAAACCCTAAACCCTAAATCCCTAAAAACCTTAAATCCTAGGCTCTAATACCCTAACCCTAAACCCTAAACCCTAAACCCTAAAAACCCTAAACCCTAAACCATAATCCCTAAACCAAAAACCCTAAAACCATAAACCCTAAACCCTAAAACCCTAAACCCTAAACCCTACATCATAAACCCAAAACCCAAAACCCTAAATACCCTAAAACAAACCCTAAAACCCTAAATTCTAAACCATAAAAACCTTAAAAAATCCAAAACCCTAAACACTAAACTCTAAACCCTAAAAACCCATTAAAAAATAGCCTAAAATCCTAAACCCTAAACCCTAAGTTCTAAACCCTAAACCCTAAAACCCTAACCCCTAAACCCTAAACTTTTAGCCCTAAACCCTAATCCCTATGCCCTAAACGCTAAAAACCGTAAAATAAACCCCTAACACCCTAAATCCTAAACTCTAAAAACCTTAAAAAAACCTAAACCCTAAACCCTAAAAACCCTAAAAAAAAAGCCAAAAACCTTAAACCCTAAACCCAAAAACCCTTAAACCATTAAAACCTTAAAAAACCCTAAACCCTAAACCCTAAACACTAAACCCTAAACCCTAAACCCTAAAACCCTTAAACCCTTAAAAACCTAAAAAACCCTAAACCCTAAACCCTAATCACTAAACCCTAAACCCTAAAAACCCTAAAAAAAAAATCCTAAAACCCTAAACCCTAAACCGTAAACCCTAAAAACCCTAAACCCTTAAAACCCTAAATCCTAAACCCTAAAAAAACCCTATACCGTAAAAACCATAAACCCTACACCATAAATCCTAAACCATAAACCCTAAAACCCTAAACCCTAAACTGTAAAAAAAAAACCTAAAACCCTAAACCTTAGACCTTAAAAAACCCTAAACCCTAAAAAAACCCAAAAACCCTAAACACTAAACCGTACAAACCCTAAAAAACCCTAAATCATAAACCCTAAACACTATAAATCCTAAACCCTAAATCCTAAAACTCAAAAAAACCCTAAACCCTAAAATCCAAAAACCCTAAACCCTAAACCCTAAAACCCTAACCCCTAAACCCTAAAAACCCTAAAAAAAATTGTAAAACCCCGTATCCTAAACCCTAAAAATCTTAAAAAATCCTAAACCCTAAACCCTAAAAACCATAAAAAAAACTCTATAACCCTAAAAACCTTAAACCCTAAAAACCATAAAAAAAACACCAAAACTCTAAACCTCAAACCCTAAACCCTAAAAACCCTAACCCCTAAACACTAAAAACCCTAAAAAAATTGTAAAACCCCGTATCCTAAACCCTAAAAATCTTAAAAAATCCTAGACCCTAAACGCTAAAAACCATAAAAAAAACTCTATAACCCTAAAAACCTTAAACCCTAAAAACCATAAAAAAAACTCTAAAACTCTAAACCTCAAACCTTAAACCCTAAAAACCCTAAATCCTAAACCCTAAACCCTAAAACCTAATCCATAAAAAAAACCCTAAGCCATAAAAACCTTAAACCCTAAACCCTAAATCCTAAACCATAAACCTTAAAACCCCAAACCCTAAAACTCTACCAAAACCCCTAAACCCTAAAACCTAAAAACCCTAAATCCTAAAAAAATCATAAACCCTAAAACCATTCAATTTTAAAAAACCCTAAACCCTAAACTCTAAAACTCTAACCATTAAACCATAAACCCTAAACACTAAACCCTAAACCCTAAATCCCTAAAAACCTTAAATCCTAGGCTCTTACCCTAACCCTAAACCTTAAACCGTAAAAACCCTAAACCCTAAACCGTAATCCCTAAACCAAAAACCCTAAAACCGTTAACCCTAAACCCTAAAACCCTAAACCCTAAACCCTACATTATAAACCCTAAACCCTAAACCCTAAATACCCTAAAAAAAACCCTAAAACCCTAAATTCAAAACCCTAAAAACCTTAAAAACCCTAAACCCTAAACACTAAACTCTAAACCCAAAAAACCCTTTAAAAAACACCATAAAATCCTAAACCCTAAACCCTAAGTTCTAAACCCTAAACCCTAAAACCCTAACCCTTAAACCCTAAACCCTATATCCTAAACGCTAAAAACCCTAAAATAAACCCCTAACACCCTAAATCCTAAACTCTAAAAACCTTAAAAAAAACCTAAACCCTAAACCCTAAAAACCCTAAAAAAAAAGCCAAAAACCCTAAACCCTAAACCCAAAAACCCTTAAACCATTAAAACCCTAAAACACCCTAAAGCCTAAACCCTAAACCCTAAACCCTAAACCCTTAAAACCCTAAACCCTAAACCCTGAACCCTAAAAACCAAAAACCCTAAAAAAACCCTAAAATCCTAAACCCAAAAAACCCTAAAAAACCCTAAAAAAACCATAAAATCCCTAAAAACCCTAAACACTAAATCGAATAAACCCTAAAAACACTAAACCCTAAACACTAGACCCTAAACCCTATAACTCCTAAACCCTAAATCCAAAACCCAAAAAAAACCCTAAACCCTAAAATCCAAAAACCCTAAACCCTAAACCCTAAAACCCTAACCCCTAAACCCTAAACCCTAAATCCCAAACCCTAAACCCTAAACCTTAAAAACTCTAAAAAACCCTAAAACCCTATATCATAAGCCCTAAAAGCCTTAAAAAAACCCTAAACCCTAAACCCTAAAAACTCTAAAAAAACCCTAAAACCCTATATCCTAAACACTAAACCCCAAACCCTAAACCCAAAAAACCATAAACCCTAAACCCTGAAAACCCTAAAAAAGACCGTAAAAACTTAAATCCTAAACCCTAAACACTAAAAATCATAAACCTTAACCCTAAATCCTAAACCCTAAAAAAAAACCTAAACCGTAAAAACCATAATCCCTAAACCCCAAATCCTTAACCATAAACCCTAAAACCCAAAACCCCGAAACCCTAAAAAAAACCCTAAACCCTAAACCCTAAAATCCCTAAATCTTCCCCTAAACCCCAAAAAAACCCTAAACCCTAAAACCCTATAATCCTAAAAAACCCTAAACCCTAAAAAACCCTAAACCCTAAACTCTAAAACCCAAACCACTAAACCCTAAACCCTAAACCCTAAATCCCTAAAAACCCTAAAACCTGAAACCCTAATACCCTAACCCGAAACCCTAAACCCTAAACCCTAAAAAACATAAACCCTAAACCCTAAACCCTAAAGCCCTAAACCCTAAACCATAAAACCCTAACCCCTAAACTCTAAACCCTAAACCCTAAGCACTAAAAACCCAAAAAAAACCCTTAAACCCTAAATTATAAACCCTAAAAAACATAAAAAATCTTAAACCCTAAACACTAAACCCTAAACACTAAACCCTAAACCCTAAACCCTAAAACCCTAACCCCTAAACCCTAAACACTAAACCCTAAACCCTAAATGCTAAACACTAAACACCCTAAAAAAAACCATAAAACCCTAAGTCTTAAACCCCAAAAACCTTTAAAAACCCTAAACCCTAAACCCTAAAATTCCTAAAAAAAAACCCGAAACCCCTAAATTCTAAACCCTAAAACCCTTAAACCCTTAAAACCCTAAAAAACCCTAAACCCTAAACCCTGTTGCAAATCTAGTTTTGATTATGACAAATATGTTTCTATTGTGTTTTGCTTGGCTAACCCATTTCAGGTACAAAAGATCAAGAGTAACTCAAACCAACTCAAGATCGGGTCAAAGTGTGTCTAAAATGTACTATTTTTTCTTTTCTTGAGTTAATTATAATGTACTTGATCCCCTAGCTAAGTAAGCTTGCACACATACACTTAGGAGGAGAGGTTGAGTGAATTAGAGTTTCTATTTAAGTTTTTGTTTAGATAGTCCTAGACGATATTCACATCATCCTGGATAATCAAGTAAAAATAGAAACCCTAATTAGGGCGACCAAGTTAAGTCTATCTGATTAAGCTGATCGTCCTAGACGATAATTACATCATACGGGATGATAGGCTCAAATCAGAAATTCTCAGCTGCCAGAGCAAGTTAGGCAAATTTTTATTTTAAGATATTTGGTCTAATCGTCCCGGATGATATATGTATCGTCCTAGACGATCCAGTACAATCATGCCTAACTTAGTCTGGTAATTAAGGAAAGCAATTAATATTTGATTGATACGATCATATCATCCTGGATGATCATGATCGTCTAGTGTATTTCAGTTGTACGTCCTGAGCAGTGCTCAGGATGATTTTGGCACTTTTTGAACTAATCGTACAAGATGATACCCTTATCGTCATGGATGATCAAGTCATTTTTAAGTCGACCAGCATAAGTTTCTCTGGATGACCCGAGCGGTAATCATTCATCTGATCGCAGGATCGTACGGGACGATCAGAATAAGTTTTTCCACTGATCGTTCAAAAGAGCCAGATCGTTCAAGCTAAAACAGCTAATTTTGAACTGATCGTACAGGATGATATATAGATCATCCTGGACGATCTAGGTCGACTAGTTAAGATTTATGGCAAATTTTGATCCCACCTATAAAAGATCTTTTTCTTTAAAGTAGAAAAATCTTTTGCCACTTTCCTTTACAGAGAAACCCTAAAGAGAGAGAGAGTTTGGGAGAGAGAGAGAGAGGATCTTATGGGGGGAGTTAGTGAGAGATTCACTAAGGTTGCTCCAAGAAAGGATCAGAGTCATCTTCTTCGTTTATCGTCTCTGTTCTCGTCGGTGTTCTTTGTGGGAGGATCGTTCGCAAGAAGATCCGGGTTCTCTGCCTGCTTCAGGAGGAAGCGAAAGGAGGTCAGGTTCTCTGCCTGCTTCAGGAGGAAGCAAAAGGAGTCCAAGGTTCTCTGCTTACTTTAGGAGGAAGCGAAAGGAGGTTAGGTTCTCTGCCTCACCGTGTCGGTGAAATGGAGTTTTTGTACAAGCTTCTCTGCCTTGCTGTGGGAGCAGAAGGAGAGTCACTTTTGGTTTAGTGCAATACCCGTAGGGGAGGATCTGGGGAGTGGATGTAGGTCCAGTTGATTGAACCACTTTAAAAATCTGGTGTGTTTTTTCTGATTACTTTCTGAACTTTAGTTTTCTGAGATTATATGCTTGGGTGAAATCTGTGTCTAATCTTTTCGTTTGAAGTATTTACTTGTTTCCGCTGCATATCATTGAAAAGATTTTTTACTGTTGCTCTCAAATTTTTTAAAATAACAAATTCACCCCCCCTTCTTGGTTCGCCTTGGGACTAGTTCATCAGGGCTTAACATCCCTATCGAACTTTCAAGTGGTATCAAAGCGGGATTCAAAAAATCTAGTTTTAAAAAACTTTTAAATTTGATCCATGGATAACTTTGGTAATCCTAATACTGGTGAAGGTTATTCAATTACATGATTGCCATTGTTTGATAACATTCCTTTCGATTTTTGGAAAACTTGTATGTCCACTTTTCTTCAATCAATTGATTATCGTATGTGGATGCTTGTTAATGATGGCTACGAGCCACCTTTTAGAATGATTAACAATGTTAAAACTTAACTGCCCTTTACTCACTAGACTTTTGATGATCGTGACTTAGCATAATTAAATGCAAAATGCTTGAACTATTTTTTTTGTGCTTTAAAATTTGAGGATTACATGCGTGGTTCAACTTGTATAATTGGAAAAGAGATTTGGGATAAATTGTGCATAACTTATGAAGGTACAACTGAAGTCAAATTGTTGCAAATATGATTTTGATGATGATAAACATAGTTCTATTGTGTTTTGCTTGGCTAACCCATTTCAGGCATAAAAGATCACGAGCCACTCAAGCCAACTCAAGATCAGGTCCAAGTGTGTCCAATGTACTATTTTTCTTTTTCTTGAGTCAATTATAATGTAACTAATCCCCCAGCTAAGTAACCTTGCACACACACACTCAGGGGGAGAGCTTGAGTGAATTAGAGTTTCTGTTCAGATCGTCCTGGACGATATTCACATCGTCCTGGACGATTAGGTAAAAATAGAAACTCTAATTAGGGTGACTAATTTAAGAGGGTTTGATTAAGAAGATCATCATGGATGATCTTTGGATCGTACAAGATGATATGCTCAAATCAGAAATTCTCAGCCGCCAAATCAAGTTCAGCAAGTTTTTATTTTAAGTTATTTGGTCGGATCGTCCTGAACGATACGTGTATCGTCCTGGACGATTAAGTACAATCATGCCTAATTTAATCTGGTAATTACGGAAAGCAATTTATTTTTGATTGATATGATCATATCGTCCTGGACGATCGCAGGATCTTCCCGAACGATCAAGATCATCTAGTGCATTTCAGCTGTACGTCCAGAACTATGTACAGGATGATTTGGGCACTTTTTGAACTAATCGTACAGGACGATACCCGTATCGTCCTGGATAATCAAGTCATTTTTTGGTTGTCCAGCATAAGTTTCTCTGAATGACCCGAACTGTCTTCTGGACGATATTCCTCATTTTGCACTAATCGTCCCGGATGATCGCAGGATTGTACGGGATGATATAAACAATTTTTTCTCCTGATCGTCCAGAAGAGCCAGATCGTCCAGGCTGAAACTGTTGATTTTGAACTGATCGTACAGGACGATCTATCGATCGTCGTGGACGATCTTGGCCGACCAGTTGAGATTTAGGGCAAATTTTAAGCCCTCCTATAAAAGAACTTTTTCTTGAAACAAGAAAAATCTTTTGCCACCTTCCTTTCCAGAGAAACCCTAGAGAGAGAGAGAGTTTGGGAGAGAGAGAGAGGATCTTATGAGGGGGAGTTAGCGAGAGATTCACTAAGGTTGCTCCAAGCACGGATCAGAGTCGTCTTCACCGCTCGTCGACTTTCATCTAGTTGGTGTTCATCGTGGGAGGATCGTTCACAAGAAGATCCGGGGTTCTGTGCCCACTTCAGGTGGAAGCAAAAGGAGTTTGAAGGTTCTCTACCTGCTTCAGTAGGAAGCAAAAGGAGGTCGGATTCTCTGCCCCACCGTGTGGTGAAAAGGAGGTCTCGTACATGCTTCTCCGCCTTGTTGTGGGAGCAAAAGGAGAGACACTTTTTGTTTAATGCAATACCCGGAGGGGAGGCTCCGGGGAGTGGACATAGGTCAAGTTGACTGAACCACTATAAAATCTGGTTTGCTTTTCTGATTCAGTTCTGCACTTTACTTTTTGATATTAACTGTATGGGTGAATATCTGAGATTGATCTTTTCGTTCTTGTTTATTTATTTCTGCTGCTAAGTATCGAAAAAAATTTTCATTATTGTCGTGAAATTTTTAAATAACCAATTCACCCCCCCTCTTGGTTAGCCTTGGGACTAGTTCACTAGGGCTTAGCATCCCTATCGAACTTTCAAGTGGTATCAGAGCGGGATTCAAAATTTAGGTTTAAAAACTTTTGAATTTGATCAACGGCTAACTGTAACAATCGTAATATTGCTGAAGGTTATTCTATTACAAGACCACCGTTGTTTGACAATATTCCTTTTGATTTTTGGAAAACACGCATGTCTACTTTTCTGTAATCAATTGATTATCGTATGTGGATGTTAGTTAAGGATGGTTATGAAGCACCACATAGACTTGTTAATGGAATTAAAACTGAACTCCCGTTTGCATATTGGACTTTTGATGATCGTGACTTAGCACAGTTAAATGCAAAATATTTGAACTGTTTCTTTTGTGTTTTAAAATCTGAAGACTATATGCGTGTTTCTACTTGTACAATGGGAAAAGAAATCTGGGATAGATTATGTATAACATACGAAGGTACAACTGAAGTCAAACAGTCTAGGTTAAACATCTTGTTACATGATTACAAACTTTTTCGCATGAAACCTAGTGAGACTATTTTAGAAATGTACACAAGGTTCACTCAGATTGTTACCTCTTTGCATGCTTTAGGTAGAGAACTTACTAACTACGAAAGAGTGAACAAAATTTTTAGATGTTTGCTGGCTTCTTATGATGCTAAGATTACTGCTATCACGGAATCTAAAGATTTAAATACTTACTCTATTGACAGCTTACTTGGATCACTCATTGCTTAAGAGCAAGGGGTGAACTAAAGACAACTTGATGCAGGTGAACGAAAGAAGGAGAAGACAGTGGCACTAAAGGCCAAAGATTCAGATGCTAGCACTTCCGGGTCTGATAGCGATGATGTTGCCTTAATCACAAGGCAATTCAAGAGCTTTCTAAGGAAGAAGAATAAGAATTTTTACAAGTGGAACAAAGGTAAGACCAGTAAAAATTTTAAAGGTTCATCTGAATCTGTTTATTTTGAATGCATGAAGCCTGGACACATTAAGGCCGATTGTCCTACACTCAAGGCTCACCCAAGCAAGGAGAAGGGTGAGGAGAAACCAAAGTTCAGAAAGGATAAGAAGCGGATACAAAAGGTATTCTGGGCAGACTCTGCATCCGACTCCTCTGAGACTGAAGCTGAAGAGGAGGAAATAAACTTGTGTCTGATGGCTGATGATCACCCTGGTCAGTCAGACCAGGAAGAGGTATGTGAGCTTACTTACGATCAATTATTTGAAGTTTCTGAAGAAATTCATACATCGTATAGGAAGCTTAAGAAAACTCATGCTAGTCTGAAATTAGATTATTTGACTTTGCAAATAGAGCATGATTCTGTAGTTAAAGATCATTCCACACTTGATTCCAATCATATATCTTTGCTTGATGAATTCGATGAGTTGAACAAAAAATATTCTGATTTAACTGTTGAGCATGATTTGTTAAAAACATCGCATGTTGAATTAGAAGTTGCTTTTAAGAAATTGAATGATATGGCATGTGATTTAGAAAGTAATGAAAGTGCAAGAACTTTTGAAATTGCAAGTTTAAATAAACATATTGAGTTTTTGAAAGTAAAAATCAGTGCTTTTGAAAAGAATAAAAC
>CM034303.1:24740222-24832686 GCA_019925795.1 Dendrobium chrysotoxum
TGATCATTGATATTCCACTTGAATCCTTATCTAACTGAATAGAGGAGCTCATGGGAGTGTTGATTGGATTGGCTTTGTCCATTTCATATTTCTTTTAAATGTCCTTAGTGTATTTAGATTGAATGAAAAAGGTTTCATCATCCAATTACCTTATGCTAAACCCCAAAAAGTAGGATAACTCTCCCATCATACTCATCTCAAACTCCTTACTCATTATTTTAGAAAACTCATCACATAAATATTTATCAAAAAATCCAAAAATTATATCATTAACATAGATTTAGAGAATGAGTAAATCATCCCCTACTCTCCTTAGAAAAAGGGTGGTGACTACGCTCCCCTTAACAAACTCTCTTTCTAACAGAAATGTGCTAAGCCTCTCACACCAAGCTCTGGGTACCTATTTCAATCCATATAAGGAATTTTTTAATTTGTAAATATGATTTGGATATTAGGAACACTTAAAACCTGGAGGTTGTTCTTCATAAACATCCTCTTTTATTACCCCATTTAAAAAGGCCCACTTGACATCCATTTGAAACAGCTTAAATCCCTTATAACAGGCAAAGGCTAGTAGCAACCTAATGGCTTCAAATCTAGCTACAGGGGCAAAGGACTCCTCAAAATTAATCCCTTCGGTCTGATTATACCCCTTAGCCACCAATATTGCCTTATTCCTGACCACCACACCAGAATCAGTCATCTTATTCTTAAAGTCCAACTTGGTTCCCACTATACTTTGATTCCTAGGTTTTTCTACTAGCTCCCAAATATCATTCCTTACAAATTAATTCAATTCCTCTTGCATAGCTAAGATCCAAAACTCATTAGAAAGAGCTTGATTGATGTTGGTGGGTTCAGTCATTGAGATAAAGGCAGAGTGGTTTACTTCCTACCTAAGTCCATGCCTAGTCATAACACCTTCAGAAGCATCTCCTAAGATCTGTTCCTTAGGATGACTCGAAGAATATATCCAATCTCTAGGTAGAGTGTTTTAAGGTTCTACCCTTTCTTCCAGATTTGCATTTTCAACCCCTTGGGTAATCTCCCCTACCTCTTCTTCTTCCTCAACTCTAGTCACTTTTGGATCAGAGTCATTAAACACCACATGCGATATCTCTTTCACCACCTAAGTCCCCTTATTAAACACCCTAAAGGATTTCCCCACACTGGAATTGCCTAAGAACACTCCTTCATCAAATTTAGGGTCAAACTTTACTAAGGATGATTTCCCGTTGTTCAGAATAAAAACCTTACAGCCAAAGACATGAAGGTGGTACAGATTTGGAGTTCTTCCCTTAATGATCTCATAAGGTGTCTTGTTCAGATTGGATCTAACATTCACCCTATTCAGCACATAATAGGCAGTGTTAATCGCTTCAGCCCAAAAGTATTTTGGAAGTGAATACTTAGCAAGCATGGCTCTAGTGGATTCCACTATGGTCCAGTTCTTCCTTTTAGCTACCCCGTTATGCTGAGGGGTCCTAGGAGCTGAAAATTTGTGACTAATCCCTTGCTCCTCACAGATACTTCCAAACTTCATATTTGCAAACACTCCACCATAATCACTATGAATAGTCAAGATCTCACAACCTAACTTACTCTGAATCTAAGTGGAGAAAGACTTAAATTCTTCAAATGGCTCAGATTTATGTGACAGAAATTTAATCCAAGTGAACCTTGAGTAATCATCAATAATCACAAAACTATAGACTTTCCACCCTAAGCTGGCAGTGCTAATGAGTCCAAAGAGATCCATGTGAAAGACTTCTAAAGGTCTAGAGGTACTAATGTCCTTAACAGAGTGAAAGGAGGACTGGACTTGCTTCCCTAATTAACAGGCAGTACACAGGTGGTCCTTAGTGAACTTATGCTTGGGGACACCTCTAACTAAGTCCTTTTGGGTGACTCTCCTAAGGGTTTTCATACTGGCATGACATAATCTCTTGTTCCTTAATCAAGACTCATCAGCAGTAGTTTTTAAGCAAATTAAAACATCAGCTTTAAAGAAACTTACATCTAGCATGTAGACATTATTGATCCTTTGTCCCTACAAAATAATTTTATCATTTAAGCTTAAAATGCAGCAAGTGGATAGGTATTTGATGTTGTATCTTTTGTCACAGAGTTGACTGATGCTCAGTAGGTTGTGTTTCAGTTCATCTACAAGTAAAATATTATCAATCATAAAATTCATTGAATCATTAATTTTACCTGAACCTACCATCCTCCTGGTGGTGTTATCTCCAAGTGTAACCTTGCCTCCATCCCTGGCCTCCAGCGAAATAAACTGATTGGCATCTCCAATCATGTCTTAAACATCCGCTATCCAGGTACCACATGCTTTCACGAGGTCTTGTGTGAGAGCGCACCTACAAAATCATCAAACATCAGATTTAGGAATCCAAATAAGTTTGGGTTCCTTCTTATGAAAAGAAGAATGTGTTGTAAATATGATTTTGATGATGACAAACATGGTTTTATTGTGTTTTGCTTTGCTAACCAATTTCAGGCATAAAAGATCATGAGCCACTCAAGCCAACTCAAGATCGGGTCCAAGTGTATCCAATGTACTATTTTTCTTTTATTTGAGTCAATTGTAATGTAATTGATCCCCAAGCTAAGTAACCTTGCACATACACACTTAGCGGGAGAGCTTGAGTGAATTAGAGTTTCTGTTCATTTTTTGTTCAGATCGTCCTGGACGATATTCACATCATCCTGTACGATCAGGTAAAATAGAAACCCTAATTAGGGCGACTAAGTTAAGAGGGTCTGATTAAATAGATCATCCTGAATGATCTTTGGATCGTACGGGACGATATGCTCAAATCAGAAATTCTCAGCCGCCAGATCAAGTTAGGCAAGTTTTTATTTTAAGTTATTTGGTCTGATAGTCCCAGACGATACGTGTATCATCCTGGACGATTCAGTATAATCATGCTTAATTTAATCTGGTGATTAAGGAAAGCAATTTATTTTTGATTGATACGATCATATCGTCCTGGACGATCGCAGGATCGTCCCGGACGATCAAGATCGTCTAGTGTATTTCAGCTGTACGTCCAGAACTATGTACAGGATGATTTGGGCACTTTTTAAACTAATCATACAGGATGATACCCGTATCATCCTAGACGATCAAGTCATTTTTTAGTCATCCAGCACGAGTTTCTATGCACGACCCGAACTGTCTTCTGGATGATATTCCTCAATTTGCACTAATCGTCCTAGACGATCACAGGATCGTACGGGATGATATGAACCAATTTTTTCTACTGATCGTCCAGAAGAGCCAGATCATCCAGGCTGAAACATTTGATTTTGAACTGATCGTACAGGATGATATATCGATCATCCTGGACGATCTTGGCTGACTAGTTGAGATTTAGGGAAAATTTTAAGCCCTCCTATAAAAGAACTTTTTCTTGAAACAAGAAAAATCTTTTGCCACCTTCCTTTCCAGAGAAACCCTAGAGAGAAAGAGAGTTTGGGAGAGAGAGAGAGGATCTTGTGAGGGGGAGTTAGTGAGAGATTCACTAAGGTTGCTCCAAGTATGGATCAGAGTCGTCTTCTCCGCTCGTCGTCTTTCGTCTAGTTGGTGTTCGTCGTGGGAAGATCGTTCGTAAGAAGATCCGGGGTTCTCTGCCCGCTTCAGGTAGAAGCAAAAGGAGTTCGAAGGTTCTCTGCCTGCTTTAGGAGGAAGCAAAAAAAGGTCGGGTTCTCTGCCCCACTGTGTGGTGAAAAGGAGGTCTTGTACAGGCTTCTCCGCCTTGCTGTGGGAGCAAAAGGAGAGACACTTTTTATTTAGTGCAATACCCAGAGGGGAGGCTCCGGGGAGTGGACGTAGGTCAAGTTGACCGAACCACTATAAAATCTGGTTTGCTTTTCTGATTCAGTTCTGCACTTTACTTTTTGATATTAACTATATGGGTGAATATCTGAGATTGATCTTTTCGTTCTTGTTTAATTATTTTCACTGCTAAGCATCAAAAAGATTTTTTATTGTTATCGTGAAATTTTTAAATAACCAATTCACCCCCCCCTCTTGGTTAGCCTCGGGACTAGTTCACTAGGGCTTAACATCCCTATCAAACTTTCAAGTGGTATCAGAGCGGGATTCAAAATTTAGGTTTAAAAACTTTTGAATTTGATCCATGGCTAACTGTAACAATCGTAATACTGCTGAAGGTTATTCTATTACAAGACCACCATTGTTTGACAATATTCCTTTTGATTTTTGGAAACCACGCATGTCTACTTTTCTGCAATCTATTAATTATCGTATGTGGATGTTAGTTAAGGATGGTTATGAAGCACTACATAGACTTGTTAATGGAATTAAAACTGAATGGACTTTTGATGATCGTGACTTAGCACAGTTAAATGCAAAATGTTTGAACTGTTTCTTTTGTGCTTTAAAATTTGAAGACTATATGCGTGTTTCTACTTGTACAACGGGAAAAGAAATCTGGGATAGATTATATATAACATACGAAGGTACAACTGAAGTCAAACAGTCTAGGTTAAACATCTTGTTATATAATTATGAACTTTTTTGCATGAAACCTAGTGAGACTATTTCAAAAATGTATACAAGGTTCACTCAGATTGTTACCTCTTTGAATGCTTTAGGTAGAGAACTTACTAACTATGAAAGAGTGAACAAAATTCTTAGATGTTTGTCTGATTCTTATGATGCTAAGATTACTGCTATCACAGAATCTAAAGATTTAAATACTTACTCTATTGACAGCTTACTTGGATCACTCATTGCTTACGAGCAAGGGGTGAACCAAAGACAACTTGATGCAGGTGAACGAAAGAAGGAGAAGACAGTGGCACTAAAGGCCAAAGATTCAAATGCTAGCACTTCCAGGTCTGATAGCGATGATGTTGCCTTAATCACAAGGCAATTCAAGAGCTTTCTATGGAAGAAGAATAAGAATTTTCACAAGTGGAACAAAGGTAAGACCAGTAGAAATTTTAAAGGTTTATCTGAATCTATTTGTTTTGAATGCAGGAAGCCTGGACACATAAAGGCAGATTGTCCTACACTCAAGGCTCACCCAAGCAAGGAGAAGGGTGAGGAGAAACCAAAGGTTAGAAAGGATAAGAAGCGGATATAAAAGGCATTCTGGGAAGACTCTGCATCCGACTCCTCTGAGACTGAAGCTGAAGAGGAGGAAACAAACTTATGTCTGATGGCTGATGATCACCTTGGTTAGTCGGACCAGGAAGAGGTATGTGAGCTTACTTACGATCAATTATTTGAAGTTTCTGAAAAAATTCATACATCGTATAGGAAGCTTAAGAAAACTCATGCTAGTTTGAAATTAGATTATTTGACTTTGCAAAAAGAGCATGATGTTTTAGTTAAAGATCATTCCACTATTGACTCCAATTACATGTCTTTTCTTGATTAATTCGATGAGTTAAACAAAAAATATTCTGATTTAACTGTTGAGTATGATTTGTTAAAAACATCACCTATTGAATTAGAAGTTGCTTTTAAGAAATTGAAAGATATGGCATGTGATTTAGAAAGTAATGAAAGTGCAAGAACTTTTGAGATTGCTAGTCTTAACAAGAAAAATGAATTTTTGAGAGTAAAAAATGATGCTTTTGAAAAGATTAAAAAACCACCTACTTTTGAACAATTTTATGCACCACCGCCCTTTCAAAAATCTGTTGCAAGTTCATCAAAGCATGTTTCATACACTTCTAGGAAAAGGCACTATCACCCACGTAGATTAGTTAACCCTTTTCCTGGTGTTAGATGTTTTTCATGTGGCATGTTAGGACATATTTCCCACACCTGCACTATTCACCATAGTGCACATTGGGTGTGGAGACCCAAACTGCCTGTTTCACAGCACAGCACGCATGCATTGCATTCTTCATTTCATAAGAAGGAACCCAAACCTGTTTCGGTTCCCTAAGACTGACATTTGATATTTTTATAGGTGTGCTCTCACACAAGACCTCGTGAGAGTATGTGGTACCTGGACAGTAGATGTTCTAGACACATGACTTGAGATGCAAATCAGTTCATTTCGCTGGAGGCCAGAGTTGGAGGCAAGGTTACACTTGGAGATAACACCACCAGAAAGGTGGTAGGCTCAGGTATAATTGGTGATTCAAAGAATTTTATGATTGATAATATTTTTCTTGTAGATGGACTGAAACACAACTTGCTGAGCATCAGTCAACTTTGTGACAAGGGATACAGCATCAAATTCCTGCCCACTGGCTGCATTTTAAGCTTAAATGATGAAGTTGTTTTGCAGGGGCAAAGGATCAACAACGTCTACAAGCTGGATGTAAGTTGCATTAAATCTGATAATTTAATTTGCTTAAAAATTGCTGCTGATGAGTCTTGGTAATGGCATAGGAGATTGTGTCATGCCAGTATGAAAACCCTTAGGAGAGTCACCAAGAAGGACTTAGTTAGAGGTGTGCCCAAGCTTAAGTTCACTAAGGATCTCCTATGTAATGCCTGTCAGTTGGGGAAGCAAGTCCAGTCCTCGTTTCACTCTATTCAGGACATTAGCACCTCTAGACCTTTAGAAGTTCTTCACATGGACCTTTTTGGACCCATTAGCACTGCCAGCTTAGGGGGGAGAGTCTATAGATTTGTGATTGTAGATGATTATTCGAGGTTCACTTGGGTTAAATTTTTGTCACATAAATCTGAGTCATTTGATGAGTTTAGATCTTTCTCTACTTGGATTCAGAAGAAGTTAGGATGTGAGATTATTACCATCCATAGTGATCACGGAGGGGAGTTTGAAAATGAAAGATTTGGATGTTTTTGTGAGGATCATGGGATTAGTCATAATTTTTCAGCTCCTAGGACCCCTCAGCAGAACGGCGTAGCTGAAAGGAAGAACAGGACCTTCGTGGAAGCCGCTAGAGCCATGCTTGCCGAGTATTCACTTCCAAAATACTTTTGGGCTGAAGCGGTGAACACTGCCTATTATGTGCTGAATAGGGAGAATGTGAGAGTTAAACTGAACAAGACACCGTATGAGATCATTAAGGGTAGAACTCAAAATCTGTCCCACCTCCATGTCTTTGGCTGTAAGGTTTTCATTCTGATCAACGGAAAGTCACCCTTAGGAAAATTTGTCGCCAAATCTGATGAAGGAGTGTTCTTAGGATATTCAAGTGTGGGGAAATCCTTTAGGGTGTTCAATAAGAGGACTTTGGTGGTGGAAAAAACAACCCATGTAGTGTTTGATGAATATGATCCTAAGGAGTCTAGATCTGAAGTAGAAGATGAAGAGATTATTGAGGTTACCCAAGGGGTTGGAAATATAAATCTGGAGGAAAGGGTAGAACCTCAAACCACGTTGCCTAGAGATTGGAGATATTCTTCGAGTCATTCTAAAGAACTGATCTTAGGAGACCCTTCTGAAGGTGTTAGGACTAGGCATGGACTTAGGAAGGAAGTAAACCATTCTGCCTTTATCTCAATGACTGAACCCACCAACATTAATCAAGCCTTGTCGAATGAGTTTTTGATCTTAACTATGCAAGAAGAATTGAATCAATTTGTAAGGAATGATGTTTGGGAGTTAGTAGAAAGACCTAGAAATCAAACTATTATGGGAACCAAGTGGGTCTTTAAGAATAAGATGAATGATTTTGGTGTGGTGGTAAGAAATAAGGCAAGATTGGTGGCTAAGGGGTATAATCAGATAGAAGGGATTGATTTTGAGGAAACTTTTGCCCCTGTAGCAAGATTGGATGCCATTAGAGTGCTACTAGCCTTTGCGTGTTATAAGGGATTCAAGCTGTTTCAAATGGATGTTAAGAGTGCCTTTTTAAATGGGGTAATAAAAGAAGATGTTTTTGTAGAACAACCCCCAAGTTTTGAGAGTTCCCAATATCCAAATCATGTTTATAAATTAAAAAAGGCCTTATATGGATTGAAATAGGCACCCAGAGCTTGGTATGAGAGGCTTAGCACATTCCTTTTAGAAAGAGAGTTTGTTAAGGGAAGCGTTGACACCACCCTTTTTTTGAGGAGAATAGGGGATGACTTACTCATTGTCCAGATCTGTGTTGATGATATAATTTTTGGATCTTCTGATAAATATTTATGTGATGAGTTTTCTAAAATAATGAGTAAGGAGTTTGAGATGAGTATGATGGGAGAATTATCCTACTTTTTGGGGTTTAGCATAAGGCAAACGGATGATGGAACCTTTCTCAATCAATCTAAATATACTAAGGACCTTTTGAAGAAATATGAAATGGACAAAGCTAAGCCAATCAATACTCCCATGACCTCCTCAGTTCAGTTAGATAAGGATTCAAGTTGAAAATCTGTTGATCAAAAGAAGTATAGAGGGATAATAGGATCACTGCTTTACCTGACTGCTAGCTGACCTGATATCATGTTTAGTGTCTGTCTTTGTGCTAGGTTTCAGGCTGATCCTAAAGAGTCCCACCTGACTGCTGTTAAGAGAATTCTTAGATATCTTTTAGGGACCCCAAATATAGGAATCTGGTACCCTAGGCACAACACCTCTTTTGAGATCATTGGATATTCTGATTCTGACTTTACGGGGAGTAGGGTGGATAGAAAGAGCACTTCTAGGACTTGTCAATTCATAGGACCATTGTTAGTCTCCTGGTCCAGTAGAAAATAGAACTCAGTTGCACTTTCCACCGCTGAAGCTGAGTACATTGCCTTAAGGAGTTGTGTGGCCCAAGTTCTTTGGTTGAAGCAACAAGTCTTGGATTTAGGGGTACCTGTTAGCACAATTTCTGTTCTGTGTGATAATACTAGTGCCATCTGTATCTCTAAGAATCCAATCCAATATTTTAGGACCAAACACATTGATATAAGGCAACACTTCATTAGAGACCATGTTACAAAAGGGGACATTGAGCTACATCATGTGGCAACTGAAAATCAGCTGGCTGACATATTCACTAAACCACTAGCCTTTGACTCATTCAGCATTTTGAGAACATGATTAGGAGTGATTGATATAAATGCTTGATTCGGATGACTGCTGATTTTTTGTTCTGATTGGTATTCTGTTTTCTGTTAGTTAGTTTTTGGTTTGATTCTTTGCTTTCAGTTGATTTTATTTCTTCTGCTAATTTTTGTTTTTAGCCTTACTGTTAGTTTGATTTGAGCATTTACTTTGATGCAATTTTCTACTTGCTTTTTATTCACTAGTTCATATCTTGCACTTACTATTTTATACTTTTCAAAATCTGATCACCGCTCACTACTTTTGATAATCTGAATTTCTGACTGGGAGTTTTATCTTTTTTTTATTCGGAAGCTGGTAAGCAGTGATTAATTCCACTGAATCTGTTAAAGGGAAGAAACATTGATGATTGTTTCTCTTCCTCTAACTCCTTTACTGGTGTATTATTTCTTTTGGATAAAAATCCTCTTCAAAATTAATATGTTAGTTTTTGAAATAGAGATTATTTTATCTTCCTACAGTAATCTGTCTCATATCAATAGTGTTTTTCAAAGTCTTGAGTCATTAGGTTGATTTTCTAAATCAAGTGATTGCATTTATCATATGCTGTATGGCTTTTATTTTGTGAATCATTCTTCCTTACTGTGGAGAGTCATCTCCTATGTCTGGAAGATAATCTCACAGCTGAGACTCTTTAATGATTATGAAAAGGAGAAAACTTACAAAAGATGCCCAGTGCGCCAAATAAATTGAAAAAGAGGCATAAAATGAGCCCAAAACTGAAAAGATGTGAAATTGCCAAATTGGATACACAAAGTGTATCAAAAATGAAAAGATCTGCAAAGCACCGACCAATTTGAAAAAGAGGCACAAAATGAGCCAAAACCAAGCTTTCTTCCCTTTCAGATTGTTAAATGTCTTAGAAAAATTCGTGCGCCACTTAATATTTTCAAAAGCTTGAGTTTGGAAATCCTGATCTCTGATTCCTTACTTTGTAACACTATTATATCAGATATTTTTCTGGAATGAGGCTTGAAAGGATCTCTGTTCAAATCTAATGTCTTTTCTACTGACTCAGATTTTTGTTTTGAAAGAGGTTTGCATCGATAAGGTGCCCGGAGTAGAAGTTACGAAAGTTGATTTTTCCAACTTTTTTTGGATTTCAGCACTGTCAATTATCTCCTTATTGGTTTTTGGATCTAAAATCAAGGGAAAATTCTGATTAACTCGAGCAGCTTGATCAAAAAAAAAAATTTGTGGCTTTTATTTATTTTTTCTGTGAGTTTTATTCATTTTTTGTTTTATTTAAATTTCGTGGTTGTGCTTTTGGGATCCTGATCTATCATCTTCATCCTCCATCTTTTTCTATTTTCTTCACATCGTCCTGGATGATACCTCGATCATCCTGGACGATCCAAATATCGTCCTGGACGATTCATTCAAAAACATCCCCACACTGCTCCTGCTGCTGAAAGAAACTCCAATTATTGGTGATCGTCCTAGACGATCATTACATCATCCTGGACGATATGATCCATATCCTCCTTGTTGCAAATCTGGTTTTGATGATGACAAACATGTTTCCAGTGTGTTTTGCTTGGCTAATCTGTTTCAGGCACAAAAGACCGCGAGCCACTCAAGCCAACTCAAGATCAGGTCCAAGTGTGTCAAATATATGATTTTTCTTTTTATTGAGTCAATTGTAATGTAACTGATTCCCTAGCTAAGTAACCTTGCACACACACACTCAGAGGGAGAGATTGAGTGAATTAGAGTTTTTGTTGCAATTTTGTTCAGATCGTCCTTGACGATATACACATCGTCCTGGACGATCCAGTTAAAACAGAAACCCTAATTAGGGCGACTAAGTTAAGAGGGTCTGATTGAGCCGATCGTCCTGGACGATCTACGGATCGTACGGGACGATATGCCCAAATCAGAAATTCTCAGCCGCCAGATTAAGTTAGGCAAGTTTTATTTTAAGTATTTTGGTCTGATCGTCCCGGACGATACGTGTATCGTCCTGGACGATTCACTACAATCATGCCTAAATTAGTCTGGTAATTAAGGAAAGCAATTAATGTTTAATTGATACGATCACATCGTCCTGGACGATCGCAGGATCGTCCCGGACGATCGTGATCGTCTTGTGCATTTCAGCTGTACGTCCAGAACTATGTACAGGATGATTTGGGGCCTTTTTGAACTAATCGTACCGGACGATTATCCTATCGTCTGGGACGATCAAGTCATTTTTTGGTCGTCCAGCACAGATTTCTCTGGACGACCCGAACTGTCTTCTGGACGATTTCCTTCAATTTGAACTAATCGTCCCGGACGATCGCAGGATCGTACGGGACGATATAAACAACTTTTTTTACTGATCGTCCAGAAGAGCCAGATCGTCCAGGCTGAAACAGCTGAATTTGAACTGATCGTACAGGATGATCTACCGATCGTCCTGGACGATCTTGGCCGACAAGTTGAGATTTAGGGCAAATTTTAAGCCCTCCTTTAAAAGAACTTTTTCCTAGATTTGGAAAAATCTTTTGCTGCCTTCCTTCCCTGGGAAATCCTAGAGAGAGAGAGAGTTGGGAGAGAGAGAAGAGATCTTGTGAGGGGGAGTTAGTGAGGGATTCACTAAGGTTGCTCCAAGCATGGATCAGAGTCATCCTCTCCGCTCATCGTCTGTCGTCTAGTCGGTGTTTTTCGTGGGAGGATCGTTCGCAAGAAGATCCGGGTTCTCTGCCCGCTTTAGGAGGAAGCGAAAGGAGTTCGTGGGTTCTCTGCCCGCTTCAGGTGGAAGCAAAAGGAGTTCGAAGGTTCTCTGCCTGCTTCAGGAGGAAGCGAAAGGAGGTCAGGTTCTCTGCCTCACCGTGTGGTGAAAAGGAGGTGTTTTGTACAGGCTTCTCCGCCTTGCTGTGGGAGCAAAAGGAGAGTCACTTTCGTTTAGTGCAATACCCGGAGGGGAGGCTCCGGGGAGTGGACGTAGGTCAAGTTGACCGAACCACTATAAAATCTGGTTTGCTTTTCTGATTCAGTTTTGCATTTTACTTTTCAATATAAACTGCTTGGGTGAATATCGTTGGTTGATCTTTTCGTTATTGTTTACGTGTTTCCGCTGCTAAGTATCGAAAAGATTTTTGTAGTTATCGTGAAATTTTTAAATAACCAATTCACCCCCCCTCTTGGTTAGCCTCGGGACTAGTTCACTAGGGCTTAACATCCCTTTCGAACTTTCAAGTGGTATCAGAGAGGGATTCAAAATTTCTGTTTAAAAACTTTTGAATTTGATCAAATGGCTAACTATAACAATCGTAATACTGCTGAAGGTTATTCCATTACCAGACCACCGTTGTTTGACAATATTCCTTTTGATTTTTGGAAAACACGCATGTCTACTTTTCTGCAATCTATTGATTATCGCATGTGGATGTTAGTTAAGGACGGATACGAACCACCTTTTCAAATGATTAACAATGTGAAAACTGAATTACCATTTGCTGATTGGACGTTTGATGATCGTGATTTAGCACAGTTGAATGCAAAATGTTTGAACTGTTTCTTTTGTGCTTTGAAATCTGAAGACTATATGCGTGTTTCTACTTGTACCACGGGGAAGGAAATCTGGGATAGGTTATGTATAACATACGAAGGTACAACTGAAGTCAAACAATCTAGGTTAAATATCTTGTTACATGATTACGAACTTTTTTGCATGAAACCTAGTGAGACTATTTCAGAAATGTACACAAGGTTCACTCAGATTGTTACCTCTTTGCATGCTTTAGGTAGAGAACTTACCAACTACGAAAGAGTGAACAAGATTCTTAGATGTTTGCCTGCTTCTTATGATGCTAAGATTACTGCTATTACTGAATCCAAAGATTTAAATACTTACTCTATTGACAGCTTACTTGGATCACTCATTGCTTACGAGCAAGGAGTGAACCAAAGGCAACTTGATGCAGGAGAACGCAAGAAAGAGAAGACCGTGGCACTAAAGGCCAAGGATTTAGATGCTAGCTCTTACGGGTCTGATAGCGATGATGTTGCCTTAATCACAAGGCAATTTAAAAGCTTTCTAAGGAAGAAACATAAGAACTATCAGAAGTGGAACAAGGGTAAGTTCAATAAAAACTTTAAGGGTTCATCTGAATCGATCTGTTTTGAATGCAGGAAGCCTGGAGCAACCAAAGTATAGAAAGGACAAGAAACGGATTCAGAAGGCGTTCTGGGTAGACTCTGCATCCGACTCTTCTGAGACTGAAGCTGAAGAGGAGGAAACAAACTTGTGTCTGATGGCGGATGATCACCCTGGTCAGTCGGACCAGGAAGAGGTATGTGAGCTTACTTACGATCAGTTATTTGAAGTTTCTGAAAAGATTCATACATCGTATAGGAAGCTTAAGAAAACACATGCTAGTTTGAAATTAGATTATTTGACTTTACAAAAAGAGCATGATTCTGTAGTTAACGATCATTCCACCATTGATAGCAATCACATGTCTTTACTAGATGAGTTTGATGAACTGAATAAAAAGCATTCTGATTTAATTGTTGAGCATAACTTGTTAAAAACATCGCATGATGAATTAGAACTTGCTTTTAAGAAAGTGAATGATTTGGCATCTGAGTTAGAAAGTATTGAAAGTGCAAAAATGTTTGAAATTGGAAGTTTAAACAAACACATTGAGTTTTTGAAAGTGAAAATCAGTGCTTTTAAAAATAACAAAACACCGCCTACCTTTGAACAGTTTTATGCACCGCCACCTTTTAAAAATTCTGTTGCAAGTTCATCAAAGAATGTTTCATACACTACTAGGAAGAGGCACTATCACTCACGACATTTAGTTAATCTTTTTCCTGGTGTTAGATGTTTTTCATGTGGCATGTTAGGACACATATCACACACTTGTACTGTTCACCGTAGTACACATTGGGTGTGGAGACCCAAACTGCCTGTTGCACAGCATAGCACGCATGCATCGCATTCTTCTTTTCATAAGAAGGAACCCAAACCTGTTTGGGTTCCTAAGACTGACATTTGATGATTTTGTAGGTGTGCTCTCACACAAGACCTCGTGAGAGCATGTGGTACCTGGACAGCGGATGTTCTAGACATATGACTGGAGATGCAAATCAGTTCATTTCGCTGGAGGCCAGAGCTGGAGGCAAGGTTACACTTGGAGATAACACCACCAGGAAGGTGGTAGGCACAGGTATAATTGGTGATTCAAAGAACTTTATGATTGATAATGTTTTGCTTGTAGATGGACTGAAACATAACCTGCTGAGCATCAGTCAACTCTGCGACATGGGATACAGCATCAAATTCCTGCCCACTGGCTGCATTTTAAGCTTAAATGATGAAGTTGTTTTGCAGGGGCAAAGGATCAACAACGTCTACAAGCTGGATGTAAGTAGCATTAAATCTGATAATTTAATTTGCTTAAAAACTGCTGCTGATGAGTCTTGGTTATGGCATAGGAGATTGTGTCATGCCAGTATGAAAACCCTTAGGAGAGTCACCCAAAAGGACTTAGTTAGAGGTGTGCCCAAGCTTAAGTTCACTAAGGATCACCTGTGTGATGCCTGTCAGTTGGGGAAGCAAGTCCAGTCCTCTTTTCACTCTGTTAAGGACATTAGCACCTCTAGACCTTTAGAAGTTCTTCACATGGACCTCTTTGGACCCATTAGCACTGCCAGCGTAGGGGGGAGAGTCTATGGTTTTGTGATTGTTGATGATTATTCAAGGTTCACTTGGGTTAAGTTTTTGTCACACAAATCTGAGTCATAGGATGAGTTTAGATCTTTCTCTACTTGGATTCAGAAGAAGTTAGGATGTGAGATTATTACCATCCATAGTGATCACGGAGGGGAGTTTGAAAATGAAAGATTTAGAAGTTTTTGTGAGGATCATGGGATTAGTCACAATTTTTCAGCTCCTAGGACCCCTCAGCAGAACGGGGTAGCTGAAAGGAAGAACAGGACCTTAGTGGAAGCCGCTAGAGCCATGCTTGTCGAGTATTCACTTCCAAAATATTTTTGGGCAGAAGCGGTGAACACTGCCTGTTATGTGCTGAATAGGGTGAATGTGAGAGTCAAACTGAACAAGACACCTTATGAGATCATTAAGGGTAGAACACCAAATCTGTCCCACCTCCATGTTTTTGGCTGTAAGGTTTTCATTCTGAACAACAGGAAGTCACCCTTAGGAAAATTTGACCCCAAATCTGATGAAGGAGTGTTCTTAGGATATTCAAGTGTGGGGAAATCCTTTAGGGTGTTCAATAGGAGGACTTTGGTGGTGGAAGAAACAACCCATGTAGTGTTTGATGAATCTGATCCTAAGGAGTCTAGATCTGAAGTAGAAGATGAAGAGATTGTTGAGGTTACCCAAGGAGTTGGAAATACAAATTTGGAGGAAAGTGTAGAACCTCAAACCCCATTGCCTAGAGATTGGAGATATTCTTCGAGTCATCCTAAAGAACTGATCTTAGGAGACCCTTCTGAAGGTGTTAGGACTAGGCATGGACTTAGGAAGGAAGTAAACCATTCTGCCTTTATCTCACTGACTGAACCCACCAACATCAATCAAGCCCTGTCGGATGAATTTTGGATTTTAGCTATGCAGAAAGAATTGAATCAATTTGTAAGGAATGATGTTTGGGAGTTAGTAGAAAGACCTAAAAATCAAAGTATTGTGGGAACCAAGTGGGTCTTTAAGAATAAGATGAATGATTCTGGTGTGGTGGTGAGAAATAAGGCAAGATTGGTGGCTAAGGGGTATAATTAGATAGAAGGGATAGATTTTGAGGAAACTTTTGCCCCTGTGGCTAGATTGGAAGCCATTAGAGTGCTACTAGCCTTTGCCTGTTATAAGGGATTTAAGCTGTTTCAAATGGATGTCAAGAGTGCCTTTTTAAATGGGGTAATTAAAGAAGATGTTTTTGTAGAACAACCCCCAGGTTTTGAGAGTTCCCAATATCCAAGTCATGTCTATAAATTAAAAAAGGCCTTATATGGATTGAAACAGGCACCCAGAGTTTGGTATGAGAGGCTTAGCACATTCCTGTTAGAAAGAGAGTTTGTTAAGGGGAGCGTAGACACCACCTTTTTTCTGAGGAGATTAGGAGATGACTTACTCATTGTCCAGATCTATGTTGATGATATAATTTTTGGATCTTCTGATAAATACTTATGTGAAGAGTTTTCTAAAACAATGAGTAAAGAGTTTGACATGAGTATGATGGGAGAATTGTCCTACTTTTTGGGGTTTAGCATAAGGCAAACGGATGATGGAACCTTTCTCAATCAATCAAAATACACTAAGGACATTTTGAAAAAATATGAAATGGACAAAGCCAAGCCAATCAATACTCCCATGCCCTCCTCAGTTCAGTTAGATAAGGATTCAAAGGGAAAATCTGTTGATCAGAAGAAGTATAGAGGGATAATAGGGTCACTGCTTTACCTGACTGCTAGCCGACCTGATATCATGTTTAGTGTCTGTCTTTGTGCTAGGTTTCAGGCTGATCCTAAAGAGTCCCACCTGACTGCTGTTAAGAGAATTCTTATATATCTTTTAGGAACCCCAAACCTAGGAATTTGGTACCCTAGGCATAGCACCTCTTTTGAGATCATTGGATATTCTGATTCTGGGGTGTAGGGTGGATAGGAAGAGTACTTCTGGGACTTGTCAATTTATAGGACAGTCGTTAGTCTCCTGGTCCAGTAGAAAATAGAACTCAGTTGCACTTTCCACTGCTGAAGCTGAGTACATTGCCTTAGGGAGTTGTGTGGCCCAAGTTCTTTGGTTGAAGCAGCAAGTCTTGGATTTAGGAGTACATGTTGGCACAATTTCTGTTCTGTGTGATAATACTAGTGCCATCTGTATCTCTAAGAATTCAATCCAACATTCTAGGACCAAACACATTGACATTAGGCATCACTTCATTAGGGACCATGTTACAAAAGGGGACATTGAGCTACACCACGTAGCAACTGAAAATCAGCTGGCTGACATATTTACTAAACCACTGGCCTTTGACTCATTCAGCATTTTGAGAACCAGATTAGGAGTGATTGATATAAATGCTTGATTCTGATGACTGCTGATTTATGATTGTTATGATTGGTATTCTGATTTCTGTTAGTTAGTTTTTGTATTGTGATTTCTGATTTCTGTTAGTTAGTTTTGGTTTGATTATTTGCTTTCAATTGATTTTATTTCTTCTGCTGATTTCTGTGTTACCCTTTTTGTTAGTTTGATTTGAGTATTTACTTTGCTATGATTTTCTACCTATTTTTTTATGCTTTTCAAGATCTGATCACCGCTCACTACTTCTGGTGATCTGAATTTTGACTGAGAGTTTTTACCTTGTTTTGGTTTGGAAGCTGATAAGTAGTGATTGACTTCGCTGAATCTGTTAAAGGGAAGAAACATTGATAATTGTTTCTCTTCCTCCAACTCCTTTACTGGTGTGTAGTTTCTTTTGAATAAAAATCCTTTTCAAAATTAAAATGTTAGTTTTTGAAATAGAGATTATTTTATCTTCCTACAGTAATCTGCCTCATATCAATAGTGTTTTTCAAAGTCTTGAGTCATTAGTTTGATTTTCTAAACCAAGTGATTGCATTTATCATATGTTGTATGGGTTTTGTTTTGTGAATCGTTCTTCCTTACTGCGGAGAGTCATCTCCTATGTCTGGAAGATAATCTCACAGCTGAGACTCTTTAATGATTATGAAAAGGAGAAAGCTTATAAAAGATGCGCAGTGCACCAGATAATTTGAAAAAGAGGCATAAAATGAGCCCAAAACTGAAAAGATGCGAAATTGCCAAATTGGATACACAAAGTGTATCAAAAATCAAAAGATGCGCAAAGCGCCAACGAATTTGCAAAAGAGGCACAAAATGAGCCCAACACAAGCTTTCTTTCCTTTTAGATTATTAAATGTCTTAGAAAAATCTGTGCGCCACTTAATATTTTCAAAAGCTTGAGTCTTGAAAATCCTGATTTCTGATTTTTTACTTTGTAACACTATTATATCAGATATTTTTCTGGAACGAGGCTTGAAAGGATTTCTTTTCAAATCTAATGTCTTTTATTCTGAATCAGATTTTTGTTTTGAAAGGGGTTTGCATTGATAAGGTGCCCGGGGTCGGCGCTACGAACATTGATTATTTCCAACCTTTTCTGGATTTCAGCGCTGTCAATCATCCTGTCATTGGTTTTCGAATCTAAAGTCAAGGAAAAATTCTGATTTTCTAAGAGCAGTTTAATCAAAAATTTTAAATAAAAAAAAATATATAAAAAAAAAAATAATACTTCTATGTGTTTTTTACGTAAGTTTTATTCGTCTTTTTGTGATTTTGATTTCATGGTTGTGTTTTTTGGATCCTGATCGATCATCTTCATCCTCTATTCTTTTCTGCTTTTCTTCACATCGTCCTGGACGATACACCTATCGTCCTGGACGATCCTCTTCGTCCTGGACGATCCAAAAAATCATCCTGGACGATTCATTCAAAATCATTCCCACTGCTCCTGCTGCTGAAACTACCCCAATTATTGGTGATCGTCCTGGACGATAATTACATCGGCCTGGACGATATGATCCATATCTTCCTGATACGATCAAACGGCTGACATTGCACCAATTATTGCCCATCGTCCTGGACGATCCACCTCATCGTCCTGGACGATCCACGTGTCAGCCACTGGACGATTGGAATTCGGCCCGTCCGACGTATTTATTGCATATCGTCCTGGACGATCCACCTAATCGTCCTGGATGATACTTTTCGTCAACGGTCATCCAGCCTGACTCCTCGGAACGATCGCCTGTGTCTAATCATCCTGGACGATCTCTGATCGTCCTGGACGATCGGACCGCCTTTTTGACCACTCGTCCAGAACGTCATAAATGACCACATCGTCCCGGACGATCCCGCGATCGTACGGGACGATCCGCCCGTTTTCTATTTAAATAGCGGTTTTCTTCATGTTTTTCACACCGTTTTTCCTCCACTTTCCTTCTCCTTTTCTCCTCTCTGGTTTCCTAATGGCTGGTGGCAAAAGATCTCGTCAAAAGGGGGCCAGTTCGTCCCGGGGACATGTAGATCCTCGCTTCCCGAATGCCGCCGATCAGGCGGCTTTCGAATGCTATCATAATGTAGGTATCACGCACTCCAAGATTGTCAATCCACGCACTCTCACGTATCCCATTTTAGACTTGTTCGCACACACCTCCCTCACCTTCATTCTGACCTTAGCCTTTCCCTTCAATCTGGAACTCCTTCGCATCTTCTTTGCCAACTTGCGCATTTCCGCGGACTATTCCACTCTTCGCTCCTACGTAAATCAACGCCCCGTGGAACTCACGACCCACGATTTTCACAATATCCTCAACTTGTCTATCACTGGCGACAAGATCCACACGATCATCACCGATCCTGACTATGATTGGAGTGTCGCCAATCACTTCCTTTGCAATACCAACGCACCCTATCACGACAATGCTTGCACTTCCCTTCTCAAGGACGCCCGGACCATTCAGCACGTCCTTCGTTCCTCCGTCATTCCAAAGGTGGGGGATCGGATTCACATTACCCCACTCCTGTCCTTGACCACCTACTACATCATGGCCCGTCGAGAATTTAATGCCTCTGATTTGATCATCCGATACATAGAACATCTCACCACCATTAGAGATCCGGGCCACAGGCGTCGCCCAAATCTAGCTTTAGGTCATCTCATTCACTATGCCTTAGAGACAAAATATGACCTTCAGTATCCTATCCCTCCTGATGTCCCTCCTTCCTTCTTCACAAACAACTCATTCCACGTCCTACACAGCACCCGCCTACATCCGGAACCTGCCCCGGATGTTGAGGAAGAAGAGGAAGAGGATGCTCCAGTTTCTGCTGCACCAGAGGCACCTGCACCCCTTCGCATTGCCTCTCCCCTTGACCACCTGGTGCAGCGCTTCGACCAGTGGGAGGCCCGTTTTGACTCCTACGTGGTTGCCCAGGAGCAGCAGCACAACGAGGACCTCCAACGCTTCGCGGACTATGCTGCGCAGCAGCAGCAGCAGCACGACCAGGACATGGCCTGGTTTGGAGCTCACTTTCAGGCCATTCACCATTACTTCTACCCTCCACCGCCACCTCCTTCTTCCGATCAGGATCCGCCTCAGTTTTAGTTTTCTATCGTGTTGTTGTTCTGTGTATGTTTTATTTTATGTTTTATTTCCGTGTTTATGTTTCTCCCTCCTCCTTTTTGTGATGTCAAAAGGGGGAGTCAGTTGTAGTCGTGTCGTGTCTGTTTCTATTTTCTATTTCATGTTTTCTGTATTGTTTGAGCTGTTAAATGAAAATTAAAAAAAAAAAATGTTTGTTTTGTTTGATCTGCTAGTTTACCTTTATTTTCAGACTAATTTACAAATGTTTGCCATCATCAAAAAGGGGGAGATTGTTGCAAATCTGGTTTTGATGATGACAAACATGTTTCCAGTGTGTTTTGCTTGGCTAATCTGTTTCAGGCACAAAAGACCGCGAGCCACTCAAGCCAACTCAAGATCGGGTCCAAGTGTGTCAAATGTATGATTTTTCTTTTTATTGAGTCAATTGTAATGTAACTGATTCCCTAGCTAAGTAACCTTGCACACACACACTCAGAGGGAGAGATTGAGTGAATTAGAGTTTCTGTTGCAATTTTGTTCAGATCGTCCTGGACGATTTACACATCGTCCTGGACGATCCAGTTAAAACAGAAACCCTAATTAGGGCGACTAAGTTAAGAGGGTCTGATTGAGCCGATCGTCCTGGACGATCTACGGATCGTACGGGACGATATGCCCAAATCAGAAATTCTCAGCCGCCAGATTAAGTTAGGCAAGTTTTATTTTAAGTATTTTGGTCTGATCGTCCCGGACGATACGTGTATAGTCCTGGACGATTCACTACAGTCATGCCTAAATTAGTCTGGTAATTAAGGAAAGCAATTAATGTTTAATTGATACGATCACATCGTCCTGGACGATCGCAGGATCGTCCAGGACGATCGTGATCGTCTTGTGCATTTCAGCTGTACGTCCAGAACTATGTACAGGACGATTTGGGGCCTTTTTGAACTAATCGTACTGGATGATTATCCTATCGTCCGGGACGATCAAGTCATTTTTTGGTCGTCCAGCACAGATTTCTCTGGACGACCCGAACTGTCTTCTGGACGATTTCCTTCAATTTGAACTAATCGTCCCGGACAATCGCAGGATCGTACGGGATGATATGAACAACTTTTTCTACTGATCGTCCAGAAGAGCCAGATTGTCCAGGCTGAAACAACTGAATTTGAACTGATCATACAGGACGATCTACCGATCGTCCTGGACGATCTTGGCCGACAAGTTGAGATTTAGGGCAAATTTTTTAAGCCCTCCTTTAAAAGAACTTTTTTCTAGATTTGGAAAAATCTTTTGCTGCCTTCCTTCCCTGAGAAATCCTAGAGAGAGAGAGAGTTGGGAGAGAGAGAAGAGATCTTGTGAGGGGGAGTTAGTGAGGGATTCACAAAGGTTGCTCCAAGCACGGATCAGAGTCATCCTCTCCGCTCGTCGTCTATCGTCTAGTCGAAATTCTTCGTGGGAGGATCGTTCGCAAGAAGATCCGGGTTCTCTGCCCGCTTCAGGAGGAAGCGAAAGGAGTTCGTGGGTTCTCTGCCCACTTCAGGTGGAAGCAAAAGGAGTTCGAAGGTTCCCTGCCTGCTTCAGGAGGAAGCGAAAGGAGGTCAGGTTCTCTGCCTCACCGTGTGGTGAAAAGGAGGTGTTTTGTACAGGCTTCTCCGCCTTGCTGTGGGAGCAAAAGGAGAGTCACTTTCGTTTAGTGCAATACCCGGAGGGGAGGCTCCGGGGAGTGAACGTAGGTTAAGTTGACCGAACCACTATAAAATCTGGTTTGCTTTTCTGATTCAGTTTTGCATTTTACTTTTCAATATAAACTGCTTGGGTGAATATCGTTGGTTGATCTTTTCGTTATTGTTTACATGTTTCCACTGCTAAGTATCGAAAAGATTTTTGTAGTTATCGTGAAATTTTTAAATAACCAATTCACCCCCCCTCTTGGTTAGCCTCGAGACTAGTTCACTAGGGCTTAACATCCCTTTCGAACTTTCACTCCTGATCTGAACAAACGGTTGACATTGCTCCAATTATTATCTATCATCCTGGATGATCCACCTTATCGTCCTGGACGATCCACGTGTCAGCCGCTGGATGATTCGAATTCGGCCCTTCTGACATATTTATTACATATCATCCTGGACGATCCACATACTCATCCTGAATGATACTTTTCGTCAACGATCGTCTAGCCTGACTCCTTGAGATAATCGTCTGTGTCTAATCATCCTGGACGATCTCTGATCGTCCTGGACGATCGGACCGCCTTTTTGACCAATCGTCCAGGCCGTAATAATTGCACCGATCGTCCTGGACGATCTCGCGATCGTACGGGACGATCAGGCCATTTTTCTATATAAATAGCAGTTTTCTTCAGGTTTTTCACACTCTTTCTTCCACTCTCCTTTCTAGTTCCCTATACTCTTAATTTCTAATGGCTGGTGGTAAACGTTCCCGTCAAAAGGGTGCCAGTTCCTCCCGGGGACATGTTGATCCTCGCTTCCCAAATGCAGTAGATCAATCTGCTTTCGAGTGCTACCGTGACGTGGGGATCACCCACTCTAAAATTATAAATCCCCGCACTCTCACTTATCCCATTCTAGATCTGTTCACACACACCTCCCTCACCTTCATCTTGACCTTAGCCTTTCCTTTTAATCTTGAACTCCTTCAAATTTTCTTTGCCAATTTGTGCATTTCCGCGGACTATTCTACTCTTCGCTCATACGTCAATCAACATCCCGTGGAACTAACCACCCACGATTTTCACAATATTCTTAACCTGTCTGTCACTGGCGACAAACTCCACACGCTTATCACCGATCCTGACTATGATTGGAGTGTCGCCAATCACTTCCTTCGCAATACAAACGCACCCTATCATGACAACGCTTGCACTTTCCTTCTCAAGGACATACGAACCATTCAGCACATCCTTCATTTCTCCGTCATTCCAAAGGTGGGGATCGAATTCACATTATCCCGCTACTGTCCTTGACCACCTACTACATCATGGCCCGTCGAGAGTTTAATGCCTCTAATCTGATTATCCGATACATAGAAAACCTAACCATCATTAGAGATCCGGGTCACAGGCATCGCCTAAATCTAGCTTTAGGTCATCTTATTCATTATGCCTTAGAGACAAAATATGACCTTCAGTATCCTGTCCCTCCTGATGTCCCTCCTTCCTTCTTCACAAACAACTCATTTCATGTCCTACACAACACCCGACTACATCTGGAGCCCGCCCTGAATGTTGAGGAGGAAGAGGAAGAGGCCATTCTAGTTCCTGCTGCACCATAGGCACCTGCTCCCCTTCGCATTGCCTCTCCCTTTGACCACCTGGTGCAGCGCTTCAATTAGTGGGAGGCCAGATTTGACTCCTATGTGGTTGCCCAAGAGCAGCGGCATGCCGAGGACATCCAGCGCTTCACTGACTATACTGCGCAGCAACAACAGCAGCATGACCAGGACATCGCCTGGATTGGAGCCCACTTTCAGGCCATTCACCATTACTTCAACCCACCACCGCCACCTCCTTCTTCTGATCAGGGTCCGCCTCAGTTTTAGTTTTTGTTGTGTAGTTGTTGTTTCTCTGTTTTGTTTACACTGCTTTGTTTTGTCATGCCTGTCTTTATTGATTTTGTTTACCCTCCTTTTTGTGATGTCAAAAGGGGGAGTCAGTACTAGCGTTGTTCCTGTTATGTTGTGTACTTGTGATTGTACTACTTTGATTGTTCAATGAAAATTAAAAATTAAAAAAAAAATTCTTTTTGGTCTCCTAGCTCTTGTATTTTTTAAAACTACTGAACATAGGTTTGCCATCATCAAAAAGGGGGAGATTGTTACAAATACGATTTTGATGATGAAAAATATTGTTCTATTATGTTTTGCTTAGCTAACCCGTTTCAGGCACAAAATATCACGAGGCACTCAAGCCAACTCAAGATCGAGTCCAAGTGTGTCCAATGTACTATTTTTCTTTTTCTTGAGTCAATTGTAATGTAACTGATCCCCCAGCTAAGTAACCTTGCACACACACACTCAGGGGGAGAGCTTGAGTGAATTAGAATTTCTGTTCATTTTTTATTCAGATCATCTTGGACGATATTCACATCATCCTGGACGATCAGGTAGAAACCCTAATTAGGGTGACTAAGTTATGAGGGTCTGATTAAGCAGATCGTCCTGGACGATCTTTGGATCGTACGGGATGATATGCTCAAATCAGAAATTCTCAGCCGCCAGATCAAGTTAGGCATGTTTTAATTTTAAGTTATTTGGACGATTCAGTACAATCATGCCTAATTTAATCTGGTGATTAAGGAAAGCAATTTATTTTTGATTGATACGATCATATCATCCTGGATGATCGCAGGATCATCCCGGACGATCAAGATCGTCTAGTGCATTTTAGCTGTACGTCCAAAACTATGTACATGATGATTTGGGCACTTTTTGAACTAATCGTACAGGACGATACCCGTATCGTCCTGGACGATCAAGTCATTTTTTAGTCGTCCAGCATAAGTTTCTTTGGACGACATGAACTGTCTTCTGGACGATATTCCTCGATTTGCACTAATCGTCCCAAATGATCGCAGGATCGTACGGGACGATATGAACAATTTTTTCTACTGATCATCCAGAAGAGCTAGATCGTCCAGGCTGAAACAGCTAATTTTGAACTGATCGTACAGGATGATCTATCATCGTCCTGGATGATCTTGGCCGACCAGTTGAGATTTAGGGAAAATTTTAAGCCCACCTATAAAAGAACTTTTTCTTGAAACAAGAAAAATCTTTTACCACCTTCCTTTCCAGAGAAACCCTAGAGAGAGAGAGAGAGTTTGGGAGAGAGAGAGAGGATCTTGTGAGGGGGAGTTAATGAGAGATTCACTAAGGTTGCTCCAAGCACGGATCAGAGTCGTCTTCTCCGCTCTGTCTTTCGTCTAGTTGGTGTTCATCATGGAAGGATCGTTCGCAAGAAGATCCGGGGTTCTCTGCCCGCTTCAGGTGGAAGCAAAAGGAGTTTGAAGGTTCTTTGCCTTCTTCAGGAGGAAGCAAAAGGAGGTCGGGTTCTCTGCCCCACCGTGTGGTGAAAAGGAGGTCTTGTACAGGCTTTTCTATCTTGTTGTGGGAGGAAAAGGAGAGACACTTTTTATTTAGTGCAATACCCGGAGGGGAGGCTCTGGGGAGTGGACGTAGGTCAAGTTGACCGAACCACTATAAAATCTGGTTTACTTTTCTGATTCAATTCTGCACTTTACTTTTTGATATTAACTACGTGGGTGAATATCTGAGATTGATCTTTTTGTTCTTGTTTAATTGTTTCCGCTGCTAAGTATCGAAAAGATTTTTCATTATTGTCGTAAAATTTTTAAATAACCAATTCACCCAAGTTAGCCTCGGGACTAGTTCACTAGGGCTTAACATCCCTATCAAACTTTCAGAATGCAATGCATGTGTGCTATGCTGTGAAACATGTATCTTGGGCCTCCACACCCAATGTGTACTACAGTGAACAGTGTAGGTATGAGAAATGTGTCCTAACATGCCACAAGAAAAACATCTAACACCAGGAAAAGGGTTAACTAATCTACGTGGGTGATAGTGCCTCTTCCTAGGTTTGTATGAAACATGCTTTGATGATTTTGAAATAGATTCTTCAAAAGGTGGAGGTGCATAAAACTGTGCAAAAGTAGGAGGTGTTTTATTTTTCTCAAAAGCACTGGTCTAACTCATAAAAATTCATTCTCCTTGTTCAAACTTGCAATTTCAAATTTTAAAGCTCCATTACTACTCTCCACTTCATATGCCATGATGTCTAATTCTTTAAAAGCTTTTTCTAAATCAACATGCGAGGTTTTCAGTAACTCATGCTCAGTAATCAGATCAGAATATTTTTTGTTCAGTTCATCAATTTCATCAAGTAAAGACATGTGATTGCAATCAACAGTAGAATGATCTTTAATCAAAATTTCATGCTCTTTTTGTAAAGTTAGAAGTTCTAGTTTCAGGCTAGCATGAGTTTTCTTAAGCTTCCTATATGATACATGAATTCTTTCAGACACTTCAAATAATTGCTCGTAAGTAAGCTCACATACCCCTTGCTGGTCAGACTGACCAGGTTGAACATCTCCCATCAAACACAAGTTGGTTTGCTCCTCTTCAGCTTCAGTCTCAGAGGAGTCGGATGTAGAATCTGCCAAGAATGCCTTTTAAATCCTCTTCCTGTCCTTTCTGAATTTGGGTTTCTCTTGACCCTTTTCCTTATATGGGTGAGCTTTAAGTGTAGAACAATCAGCCTTAATGTGTTCAGGCTTCATGCATTCAAAACAAACAGTATCAGATGAGTCTTTAAAATTTTTACTGGACTTACCCTTGTTCCACTTCTAAAAGTTCTTATGTTTCTTTCTTAGAAAGCTTTTGAATTGCCTAGTGATTAAGGCAACATCATCACTATCAGACCTGAAAGAATCAGTGTCAGTATCATTGGCCTTCAGCGCCACAGTCTTCTACTTCTTCTTCTAACCTACATCAAGCTATCTTTTGTTCACCCCTTGCTCGTAAGCAATGAGTGTCCCAAGTAAGTTGTCAATAGAATAATTGTTCAAATCTTTCGATTCAATAATTGCAGTTATCTTAGCATCAAACGAAGAAGGCAAATATCTCAAAATCTTGTTCACTTTTTCATAGTTTGTAAGTTCTCTTCCTTGAGCATGCAGAGAAGTGACAATTTGAGTGAACCTCGTCTACATTTCAGAAACAGATTCATTAGGTTTCATGCAAAAAAGTTCATAGTCATGCAACAATATGTTTAACCTAGACTGTTTGACATCAGTTGTACCTTCATAAGTGATGCACATTCTATCCTAAATTTCTTTGCCAGTTGTACAAGTAGAAACACGCATGTAATTTTTAGATTTTAAGGCACAGAAAAAAATAGTTCAAACATTTGGCATTCAGTTGGGCTAAGTCACGATCATCAAAACTCCAATCAGTGAAAGGCAGTTTAGTTTTAACATTGTTAATCATTCTAAACGGTTGTTCATAGCCATCCTTAACAAGCATCCACATGCGATAATCAATTGATTGAAGAAAAGTGGACATGCGAGTTTTCCAAAAATCAAAAGGTATGTTATCAAATAATGGCGGTCATGTAATTGAATAACCTTCAGCAGTATTACGATTACCAAAGTTAGCCATAGATCAGACTCAAAAGTTTTTAAACTTAAATTTTTGAATCCCGCTCCGATACCACTTGAAAGTTCGATAGGGATGTTAAGCCTAATGAACTAGTCCCGAGGCTAACCAAGAGGGGGGGGGGTGTGAATTGGTTATTTAAAAAATTCGTAAGCAACAGGAAAAATCTTTTCGATAATTTACAGCGGAAACAAGTAAACACAGAAACAAAAAGATCAACCATAGATTTCACCCAAGCAGATAATAATAGAACAGTAAAGTGCAGAAAATAATCAAAAAGAACACACCAGATTTCATAGTGGTTCGGACAACTTGACCTACGTCCACTCCCCGGAGCCTCTCCTCTGGGTATTGCACTAACACAAAAGTGACTCTCCTTTTTCTCCCACAGCAAGGCAGAGAAGCTTATACAAAACTCCTTTTCACCAACCCAGTGAGGCAGAGAACCTGAACTCCTTTCTCTTCCTACTGAAGCAGTCAAAGAACCCGGAATCCTTTAGCTTCCTCCTGAAGCAGGCAGAGAACCTAAACACCTTTCACTTCCTCCTGAAGTGAGAAGAGAAATCATCTTGCCAACGATTCTCCCACAGAGAACACTGACAATACGAGAGACGACGAACGGAGAAGACGACTCTGATCCTTGCTTCGAGCAACCTTTGTGAATCCCTCATAAACTCCCCCTCACAAGATCCTCTCTCTCTCTCCCAAACTCTCTCTCTCTCTCTAGGGTTTCTCTGTAAAGGAAAGTGGCAAAAGATTTTTCTTGTTAGAAGAAAAAGATCTTTTATAGGAGGGCTCAAAATTTACCATAAATCTCAACTGGTCAGCCAATATCATGCAAGACGATCTATAGATCGTCTTGTACGATCAGTTCAAAATCATCTATTTCAGCCTGAACGATCTGGCTCTTCTGGACGATTAATAGAAAAAACTATTCACATCGTCCCGTACAATTCTGCGATCGTCCGGGATGATTAGTGTAAATTCAGGAATTTCATCTAGAAGAGCGTTCTGGTCGTCCAGAGAAACTTGTGCTGGACGACCTAAAAATGACTTGATCGTCCAGGATAATATTGAGATCGTCCTGTATGATTAGTTCAAAAAGTGCCAAAATCGTCCTGATCACTGCTCCGGACGTACAGCTGAAACACATTGGACAATCATAATCGTCCCGGACGATCTTGCGATCGTCGCATACGATGTGATCGTATTAGTTAAATATTAATTGCTTTCCTTAATCACCAGACTAATTCAGGCATCATTGTATTTGATCGTCCAGGATGATACACGTGTCATCTGGGACGATCAGATCAAATCTCTAAAAACAAAACTTCCATAACTTGATCTAGCGGCTGAGAATTTCTGATTTGAGCCTATCGTCCCGTACGATGTATGGATCGTCCAGGACGAACGGCTTAATTAGACAGACTTAACTTAGTCGGCCTAATTAGGGTTTCTATTTTCACTTGATCGTTCAGGATGATGTGAATAGTGTCGAGGACGATCTGAATAAAAAATGAACAGAATCTCTAATTCACTCAAGCTCTCCCCCTTAGTGTGTGTGCGCAAGGTTACTTAGCTAGGGGATCAGTTACATTACTTTTGACTCAAGAAAAGAAAATATTATGTTTAGACACACTTGGATCCGATCTTGAGTTGGCTTGAGTTGCATTTGGTCTTTTGTACCTGAAATGGGTTAGCCAAGCAAAACAGAATACAAACATATTTGTCATCATCAAAACTATACTTTTTAAAACCAGATTTGCAACAAACTCTAAAACCCTAACCACTAAACCCTAAATCCTAAACCTCAAACCCTAAACACTAAACCCTAAACCCTAAATCAATAAAAACCCTAAAACCTAAACCCTAAACCCTAATCCCTAAACCATAAAAACCCTAAACCCTAATCCCTAAACCCTAAAACCCTAAACCCTAAACCCTAAACACTAAACCGTAAACCCTAAACCCTAAAAAAAAACCTAAACCCTAAAAACATTAAACCCTAAAACCTAAACCCTAAACCCTAAACCCCTAAAAAAAATCCCTAAACCCTAAACTCTAAACCCTAAACCCTAAAAACCTAAAAAAAAAACACTAAAGCCCTAAACCCTAAAAAAAAAACCTTAAAATCCTTTACACTAAACCATAAAAACCCTAAAAAACCTGTAACCATAAAAAGTAAACGATAAAAAACCCTAAACCCAAAAAACCTTAAACCCTAAACCCTAAACACTAAACCCTAAACCCTATAAATCCTAAACCCTAAACCCAAAACCCTAAAATCCTAAACCCTAAACTCTTAAACCCTAACCCTAAAACCTTATACCCTAAACCCTAAACCCTAAAATCTTAAAACCTAAACCCTAAACCATAAAAACCCTAATAAACCCCTAAAACCCTAAAAACCCAAAAAATAAAAAGCTGAAACACTAAACCCTAAAACCCTTAAACCCTAAAAACCCTAAAAAACCCTAAACCCTAAGCACTAAACCCAAAAAAGCCTAAAAAAACCCTAAAACCCTAAACCCTAAAAACCCTAAAAAACCCTAAACTATAAGCCCTAAATGCTAAACCCTAAACCTTAAACTCTAAACCCTATACCCTAAACCTTAAACAATAAACCCTAAACCCTAAACCCTAAATCCTAAAAACCCTAGAAAACCTTAAACTATAAACCCTGAACCCTAAAACCCTAAACCCTTAAACCCTAAAAACCTTAAAAAACCCTAAATCCTAAACCCTAAAGACCCTTAAAAAAGAATCCTAAAAACCTTATAATACCCTTAAAAACCCTAAACCCTAATCCTTAAACCCTAAACCCTAAAAACCCTTTAAAAAAACCCTAAAACACTAAACCGTTATCCCTAAACCCTAAAAACCCTAAAAAATCCTAAACCTTAAAAGAACCCTAAACCCTAAAAACCCTAAACCCTAAACCTTAAATCCTAAACCCTAAAACCCTAAACAATAAAACCCTACAAAAACCCTAATCCCTAAACCCTAAAAACCCTTAAAAAACCCTAAACCCTAAAACCCTAAACCCTAACCACTAAACTCTGAACCCTAAACCCTAAACCATAAATCCCTAAAAACCCTAAACCTTAAACCTAAAACCCTAGACCCTAAACCCTAAACCTAAACCCTAAACCATAAAAGCCCTAAGCCCTAAACCCTAAACCAAAAACCCTAAGCCCTAAAACCCTAAACCCTAAACCCTAAACCCTAAACCATAAACCCAAAAAAAACACTAAACCCTAAAAACTTTAAACCATAAACCCTAAACCCTAAACCCTAAACACTAAACTGTAAAACCCTAAACCCTAAAACCCTATAATAAAACCCTAATCCCTAAACCCTAAACCTTAATCCCTAAACACCTAAAAACAAAAACCCTAAAACTCTAAACCTTAAACCCTAAAAACCCTAAACCCTAAACCCCAAACCATAATAAAATCCTAAACCCAAAAATCCTTAAATCCTAGAAAACACTAAACCTTAAACCCAAAAATCCTAACCCATAATCCCTAAGCCCTAAACCCTAAAACCTTTCGAAAAAAAACCCTAAAATCCTAAACCCTAAACCCTAAACCCTAAACCCTAAACCCTAAAAACCCTAAAAAACCCTAAACCCTAAACCCCAAACCATAATTAAATCCTAAACCCTAAAATCCTTAAATCCTAAAAAACCCTAAACCCTAAACCCTAAAACCCTAACCCATAAACCCTAAACCTTAAACCCTAAAAACCCTTAAAAAACCCTAAAATCCTAAGCCCTAAACCCTAAACCCTAGATACCCTAAAAAATAATAAAAAACTAAAAGTTTGATAGGGATGTTAAGCCCTGATGAACTAGTCCCGAGGCTAACCAACAGGGGGGGTGAATTAGTTATTTGAAGATTTAAGAGCAACAGGAAACAATCTTTGTATATCTTGCAGCAGAAATATATTAAAATAATGATAAAAAGATTTATCACAGATTTCACTCAAAAAGATAATAAAAAAAAAAACTAAAGTGTAGAAAATAATCAGAAAGAATATACCAATTTTACAGTGGTTCGGTCAACTTGACTTACGTCCACTCCCCGGAGCCTCCCCTCTGGGTATTGCACTAACTCAAAGTGACTCTCCTTCTGCTACCATAGCAAGGTAGAGAAGACTGCACAAAAACTCCTTTCCACCGAAACGGTGAGGCAGAGAACCTAACCTCCTTTTGCTTTCTCGTGAAGCAGGCAGAGAAGCCCAGACTCCTTTCGCTTCCTCCTGAAGCAGGCAGAGAACCTGAACTCCTTTTGCTTCTTCCTAAAGCGAGTAGAGAACCCGGATGTTCTTGCGAATGATCCTCCCACAGAAAACACGGATAAGATGAAAGACGACGAACGGAGAAGATGACTCTGATCCTTGCTTGGTGCAACCTTTGTGAATCCCTCACAAACTCCCCCTCATAAGATCCTGTCTCTCTCCCAAACTCTCTCTCTCTCTAGGGTTTCTCTGGAAAAGAATGTGGGAAAAGAATTTTCTTGTTGGAAGAAAAAGATCTTTTATAGGAGGGCTCAAAATTTATTATAAATCTCAACTGGTCAGCCAATATCATGCAAGACGATCGATAGATCATCCTGTACGATAAGTTCAAAATCACCTACTTCAGCTTGGATGATCTGGCTCTTCTGGACGATCAGTGGAAAAAGTTGTTCATATCATCCCGTATGATTCTGCGATCGTCCGGGACGATTAGTGTGTATTCAGGAATTTCATCCAGAAGACCGCTCTGGTTGTCCAGAGAAACTTGTGCTGGAAGACCTAAAAATGACTTGATCATCCAGGACGATATTGATAACATCATGTATGATTAGTTCAAAAAGTGCCAAAATCATCCTGATCACCGCTCTGGACGTACAGGTGAAACACATTGGACGATTATGATCATCCTGGATGATATTTGGATCGTCTCAGATGATATGATCGTATCAATTAAATATTAATTACTTTCCTTAATCACCAGACTAATTTAGGCATGATTGCACTGGATCTTCCAGGATGATACACGTATCGTCCGGGACGATCAGATTAAACCTCTAAAAATAAAACTTGCCTAACTTGATCTAGCGGCTGAGAATTTCTTATTTGAGCTTATCATCCCGTACGATGTATGGATCATCCAAGACGATCGGCTTAGTCAGACAGACTTAACTTGGTCGCCCTAATTAGGGTTTCTATTTTCACTTGGTCATCCAGGATAATGTCAATATCGTCTAGGACGATCTGAACAAAAATTAAACAAAAACTCTAATTCACTCAAGCTCTCCCCCTGAATGTGTGTGTGCATGGTTACTTAGCTAGGGGATCAGTTACATTATATTTGACTCAAGAAAAGGAAAACCTTACATTTAGACACACTTGGACTCGATCTTGAGTTGGCTTGAGTTGCTTTTGATCTTTTGTACCTGAAATGGATTAGCCAAGAAAAATAAAATACAAACATATTTTTCATCACCAAAACTGTACTTTTTGAAACTAGATTTGCAACAATCTACTCCTTTTTGATGATGGTAAACATTAGTGCAGTAGTTTAAAATAAAATAACTAGGAGTTAACCAACGCACATCGAAAAACAAATATCTTTCCAAAATTCATTAAACAACTAGAACACTACAGGAAAATAACTACAAATAAAATAAATAACGTAAGACAAGATCAATGCATAAAAGAAAGACTACTACAACTGACTCCCCTTTTTGACATTACAGAAAGGATGAGGAACAGAAATAACAGTACAGACAGAAAATGGAGTAAAACACAAAACTAAAATGGAGACGGATCATGATCAGAAGGAGGAGGTGGTGGTGGCGTAAAGTAACTGTGAATGGCGGAGAAGTGTGCTCCAATCAAGGCATGTCCTGGTCGTGCTGCTGTTACTGCTGAGCAACAAAATCATTAAAGCACTGCAGATCCTCAGTGTGCTGCTGCTCCTGGGCAGCAACATAAGAATCAAATCGGGCCTCCCACTAGTCAAACTGATGCACCAGATGATCAAAAGTGGAAGCAATGCGAAGGGGAGCAAGTTTATGAGGTGTAGCGGGAACAAGAACAGCTTCTTCCTCTTCCTCCTCAACATCCGGGGCGGGCTCCGGATGTAGTCAGGTACGTGGAGTATATGGAATGAATTATTTATGAAGGAAGGATGGATATTGAGAGGGACTGGATATTGCAGGTCATATTTTGTTTCCAAAGCATATGCAATGATGTGTCCTAAAGCTAGATTTGGATGTCGTCTATGGCCCGGATCCCTAATAGTAGTGAGATGCTCGATATATCTGAAAAGAACATTAGTAGCATTGAAATCCCAGTGGGCCATGATGTAATAGGTGGTTAGAGACAGTCAAGGGTGATGTGAATGCGATCCCCAGCCTTTGGGATGATGGAGGAATAAAGGACATGTTGAATGGTACGGGCATCCTTAAGGAGGAAAGTGCAAGCATTGTCGTGATAGGGTGCATTTGTATTTCTAAGGAAGTGATTGGCGACACTCCAATCATAATCAGGATCACAAATAAGGGTGTGGAGTTTATCGCCAGTGATAGAGAGATGAAGGATATTATGAAAGTCCTGGGCTGTGAGTTCTATAGGTCGTTGATTAACATAGGAGTGAAGAATGAAGTAGTCAGCGGCGATGCGAAGATTTGCGAAGAAGACTTGGAGAAGTTCAAGGCTAAATGGGAAGGCCAAGGTGAGGATGACGGTGAGGGAGGTATGCATAAAAAGATTGAGGACAGGGTAGGTAAGGGTGTGGGGGTTTACGATTTTGGACTATGTGATTCCCAGTTCAAGATATCGTTCGAAGGCAGCCTGATCGGCTACATTTGGAAAGCGGGGATCAACGTTTCCCTGCGAGGAGCTCGCACCCTTTTGCCTAGATCGCTTCCCACCAGCCATTTGAAACACAAGAGAGGAAGTATGGAAGGAGAGGTGTGAAGAAAACTGAAGAGAATGGCTGTTTAAATAGAAATCAGCCGGATCGTCCCGTACGATCGCAGGATCGTCTAGGACGATATGAGCAATTATGACAGTTTGGTCAAAAAGGTGGTCGGATCGTCCAGGATGATCAGAGATTATTATGGATGATTAGAGACAGGCGGTCATCCTGAGGAGTCAAGCCGGACGATCGTTGACGAAAAGAATCATCCAGGATAATTAGGTGGATCGTCCAGGATGATATGCAATAAATATATAGGACGGGCCGAATTTGAATCATCCAACTGCTGACACATGAATCGTCCGTGATGATGAGGTGGATCGTCCAAGATGATGAACAATAATTGGTACATTCTCAACCATTTGATAAGGATATGAAAGTATGGATCATATCATCCAGGAAGATGGAAGGATCGTCCAGGATGATCACCAATAATTGATGATCTCAGTAGTATGATCAGAGTGGGGATGATTTAAAGGGATCGTCCAGGACGATGTGTGGATTGTCCAAGACGAAGAAGGTCATTTAGGACGATGTGGGAATTATCTAGGATGTTATGAAGAAAAAAGAAAAAAGATGGAGGATGGAGAGGAAAGATCAGGGATCCCAAAAACACATACAGTAAAATGAAAAACAAAAATAGAGTAAATAAAACTCAAAATGAGAACACAAAAAATAACAATTTATTTTTGAATCGATCTGCTACAGTAATTCAAAATTTTCCCTTGATTTTAAATCCCAAAACCAATAAGAAGACGATCGACAGCATTGAAATCCAAAAAAAGTTGGAAAATCGACCTTCATAACTCCCACCTCGGACAACTTATACATGCAAATCCATTTCAAAACAAAAATCCAATTAAGAAGAAAAGAAATTGGATTCAAAAAGAGATCCTTTCAAGCCTCGTTCAAGAAAAATATCTGATATAATAGTATTACAAAGTAAGAAATCAAAAATCAAGATTTTCAAACTCAAGCTATTGAAAATATTAAGTGGCGCATAGATTTTTCTAAGACATTTAACGATCTGAAAGGGAAGAAAGCTTGGTTTGGGCTCATTTTGTACCTCGTTTTTAATTTGTTCGGCGCTTTACGCATCTTTTGATTTATGATACACTTTGTGTATCTTTCAGTTTGGCGACATTTCGCATCTTTTCAGCTTTGGGCTCATTTTGTGTCTCTTTTTCAATTTGTTTGGCGCACTGTGCACCTTTTATAGGCTTTCTCCCTCTCAAAATTGTTAAAGAATCCCATCTGTAAAATTACCTTCCAGACATAAGAGACGATAAAGCTTACTCTCTATAATAAGGAATAGTAATTCACAAAGCAAAAATCATACATCGTATGATAAGTGTAATTACTTGGTTTAGAAAATCATAACAATGACTCAAGACTTTGAAAACACTATTCATATGAAGTAGATTACTGTAGATAGATAAATAAATCTCTATTTCAAAAACCAATTTTTTAATTTTGGAGAAAATTTTTATCCAAAAGAAATAATACACCATTAAAAGAGTTAGAGGAAGAGAAATAATTATCAATATTTCTTCCTTTTAACAGATCCAGTGGAATCAATCACTACTTACCAGCTTCCAAATAAAAATAAGGTAAAACTCTCAGTCAGAAATCCAGTTTATTAGCAGTAGTGAGCAGTGATCTGATTTTGAAAGAGATAAAACAGTAAACAAAAGAGATGAACTAGTAAATAAAAATAAGTAGAAAATCGCAACAAAATAAATACTCAAATCAACCTGACACCTAGGCTAAAATAGAAATTAGCAGAAAAACAAAAATAACCGAAAGCAGATAATCAAATCAAATAGCTAACTAACAAAAACAAAATGAAAAATAGATAAATCAAAAATTAGTAGTCATCAGAATCAAGCATTTATGTCAATCACACCTAATCTGGTCCTTAAAATGCTGAATGAGTCAAAGGCCAGCGGTTTAGTAAATATGTCAGCCAGCTGATTTTCAGTTGCTACATGATGTAGCTCAATATCCCTTTTCGTAACATGGTCCCTAATGTAGTGATGCCTTATATCAATGTGTTTGGTTCTAGAATGTTGGATTGAATTTTTAGAAATGCAAATGGCACTAGTATTATCAAACAGAACATAAATTGTGCCCATAGGTAATCCTAAATCCAAGACTTGTTGCTTCAACCAAAGAACTTGGTCCACACAACTTCTTAAGGCATTGTACTCAGCTTCAGAATTGGAAAGTGCAACTGAGTTCTATTTTCTACTGGACCAGGAGACTAAAGACTTTCCTATGAATTGATAAGTTCCAAAAGTGCTCTTTCTATCCACCCTACACCCTGCAAAGTCAGAATCAGAATATCCAATAATCTCAAAAGAGGTGCTGTGCCTAGGGTACCAGATTCCTAGGTTTGGGGTCCCTAAAAGATATCTAAGAATTCTCTTAACAGCAGTCATGTGACACTCTTTAGGATCAGCTTGAAACCTAGCACAAAGACAAACAATTAACATGATATATGGTCGGCTAGCAGTCAGGTAAAGCAGTGATCTAATTATTCCTCTATACTTCTTCTGATCAATAGATTTTCCACTTGAATCCATATCTAACTGAATAGAGGAGCTTATGGGAGTGTTGATTAGCTTGGCTTTGTCCATTTCATATTTCTTCAAAATATCCTTAGTGTATTTAGATTGATTGAGAAATATTCCATCATCCATTTGCCTTATGCTAAACCCCAAAAAGTAGGAAACCTCTCCCATCATACTCATCTCAAAATCCTTACTCATTATTTTAGAAAACTCATCACATAAATAATTATCAGAAGATCCAAAAATTATATCATCAACATAGATCTGGATAATGAGTAAATCATCCACTATTCTCCTTAGAAAAAGGATAGTGTCTATGCTCCCCTTAACAAACTCTCTTTCTAATAAGAATGTGTTAAGCCTCTCATACTAAGCTCTGGGTGCTTGTTTCATTCCATATAAGGCCTTTTTTAATTTGTAGACATGATTTGGATATTGGGAACTCTCAAAATATGGGGGTTGTTCTATAAAAATATCCTCTTTTATTATCATATTTAAAAAAGGTACTCTTGACATCCATTTGAAACAGCTTAAATCCCTTATAACAGACAAAGGCTAGTAGCACCCTAATGGCTTCCAATCTAGCTACAGAGGCAAAAGTCTCCTCAAAATCAATTCCTTCAATCTGATTATACCTCTTAGCCACCAATCTTACCTTATTCCTAACCACCACACCAGAATAAGTCATCTTATTCTTAAAGACCCGCTTGGTTCCCACTATACTTTGATTCCAAGGTCTTTCTACTAGCTCCCAAACATTATTCCTTATAAATTGATTCAATTCCTCTAGCATAGCTAAGATCCAAAACTCATTAGAAAGGGCTTGATTGATGTTGATGGATTTTGTCATTGAGATAAAGACATAGTGGTTTACTTCCTTCGTAAGTCCATGCATAGTTCTAACACCTTTAGAAGGGTCTCCTAAGATCAGTTCTTTAAGATGACTCAAAGAATATCTCCAATCTCTAGGCAAAGTGGTTTGAGGTTCTACCCTTTCCTCCATATTTGCATTTTCAACCCCTTGGGTAATCTCCCCTACCTCTTCTTCTTCCTCAATTCTAGTCACCTTAGGATTAGATTCATCAAACACCACATGAGTTGTTTATTCCACCACAAAAGTCCTCTTATTAAACACCCTAAAGGATTTTCCCACACTAGAATAGTCTAAGAATACTCCTTCATCAGATTTGGGGTCAAACTTTTCTAAGGATGATTTCCTGTTATTCGGAATGAAAACCTTATAGCTAAAGACATGGAGGTGGGACAGGTTTGGAGTTCTATCCTTAATGATCTCATAAGGTGTCTTATTCAGATTGGATCTAACATTCACCCTATTCAGCATATAACAAGTAGTGTTCACTGCTTCAGCCCAAAAGTATTTTGGAAGTGAATACTCAGCTAGCATGGCTCAAGCGGCTTCCACTAAGGTCCTGTTCTTGCTTTCAGCTACCCCGTTCTACTGAGGGGTCCTAGGAGCTGAAAAATTGTGACTGATCCCTTGCTCCTCACAAAAACAACCAAACTTCACATTTTCAAACTCCACCATGATCACTATGAATAGTCAAGATCTCACAACCTAACTTCCTCTGAATCCAAGTGGAGAAGGACTTAAATTCATCAAATGACTCAAATTTATGTGACAAAAATTTAATCCAAGTGAACCTCGAGTAATCATCAACAATTACAAAATCATAGACTTTCCCCCCTAAGCTGGTAGTGCTAATGGGTCCAAAGAGATCCATGTGAAGGACTTCTAAAGGTCTAGAGGTGCTAATGTCCTTAACAGAGTGAAAGGAGGACTAGACTTGCTTCCCTAATTGACAGGCATCACACAGGTGGTCCTTAGAGAACTTAAGTTTGGGGACACATCTAACTAAGTCCTTTTGGGTGATTCTTCTAAGGGTTTTCATACTGGCATGAATAATCTTCTGTGCCATAATCGAGACTCATCAGCAGTAGTTTTTAAGCAAATTAAATTATCTGCTTTAATGCAACTTACATCCAGTATGTAGACATTGTTGATCCTTTATCCTGCAAAATAATTTTGTAATTTAAGCTTAAAGTGCAGCAAGTGGGCAGGAATTTATGATTGTATCCTTTGTCACAAAGTTGACTGATGCTCAGTAGGTTGTGTTTCAGTCCATGTACAAGAAAAATACTGTCAATCATAAAATTCTTTGAATCACCAATTATACCTGAACCTACCACCCTCCTGGTGGTGTTATCTCTAAGTGTAACCTTACCTCCAGCCCTGACCTCCAGCGAAATGAACTGACTTGCATCTCTAGTCATGTGTCTTGAACATTCGCTGTCCAGGTACCACACGCTCTCATGAGGTCTTGTGTAAGAGCACACTTACAAAATCATCAAAGATCAGATTTAGGAACCCAAACAGGTTTGGGTTCCTTCTTATGAAAAGAAGAATGCAATGCATGTGTGCTGTGCTGTGAAATAGGCAATTTGGGCCTCCTTACCCAATCCGTACTACGGTGAACAGTGCAGGTGTGAGAAATGTGTCCTTACATGCCACAAGAAAAATATCTAACACCAGAAAAAAGGTTAACTAATCTACGTGGGTGATAGTGCCTCTTCCTAGGTTTGTATGAAACATGCTTTGATGATTTTGAAATAGATTCTTCGAAAGGTGGAGGTGCATAAAACTGTGTAAAAGTAGGAGGCGTTTCATTTTTCTCAAAAGCACTGATTTTAACTTTCAGAAATTCATTCTCCTTATTAAGACTTGCAATTTCAAATTTCAAAGCTCCATTACTACTCTCCACTTCATATGCCATATTGTCTAATTCTTTAAAAGCTCTTTCTAAATCAACATGCGAGGTTTTCAATGAATCATGCTCAGTAATCAGATAAGAATATTTTTTGTTCAGTTCAACAAATTCATCAAGTAAAGACATGTGATTGCTGTCAAGTGTGGAATGATCTTTAACAACAGAATCATGCTCTTTTTGTAAATTCAGAAGTTCTAGTTTCAGGCTAGCATGAGTTTTGTTAAGCTTTCTATACGATGAATGAATTCTTTCAGACACTTCAAATAATTGATCATAAGTAAGCTCACATACCTCTTTCTGGTCAGACTGACCAGGATGATCATCTGCTATCAAACACAAATTGGTTTCCTCCTCTTCAGCTTCAGTCTCAGAGGAGTCGAATGCAGAATTTGCCCAGAACGCCTTCTGAATCTGCTTCTTGTTCTTCCTGAACTTGTGTTTCTCCTCACCCTTCTCCTTGCTTGGGTGAGCTTTAAGTGTAGGACAATCAACCTTAATATGTCCAGGCTTCTTGCATTCAAAACAAACAGTATCAGATGAACCCTTAAAATTTTTGTTGGACTTACCCTTGTTCCACTTCTGAAAATTCTTGTGTTTCTTCCTTAGAAAGCTTTTGAATTGCCTAGTGATTAAGGCAACATCATCGCTATCAGAAATGGAAGTATTAGTATCACTCTCGTTGGCCTTCAGTGCCACTGTTTTCTCCTTCTTCTTCTCACCTACATCAAGCTATCTTTGGTTCACCCCTCACTCGTAAGCAATGAGTAATGCAAGTAAGCTATCAATAGAGTAAGTATTCAAATTTTTAGATTCAGTGATTGCAGTTATTTTAGCATCATACGAAGAAGGCAAACATCTAAGAATTTTGTTCACTCTTTCATAGTTTGTAAGTTCTCTTCCTAAGGTATGCAAAGAGGTGACAATTTGAGTGAACCTCGTATACATTTTAGAAATGGATATAGTAGGTTTCATGCGAAAAAGTTCGTAGTCATGAAGCAATATGTTTAACCTAGACTGTTTGACTTAAGTTGTACCTTCATAAGTGATACACAATTTACCACAAATTTCTTTGCCAGTTGTACAAGTAGAAATATACATATAATCCTCAGATTTTAATGCATAGAAAAAATAGTTCAAACATTTGGCATTCAGTTGGGCTAAGTCACGATCATCAAAAGTCCAATCAGTGAAGGGCAGTTCAGTTTTAACATTGTTAATTATTCTAAACGATGGCTCATAGCCATCCTTAATAAGCATCCACATGCGATAATCAATTGATTGAAGAAAGTGGACATGCGAGTTTTCCAAAAATCAAAAGGTATGTTATCAAATAATGGCGGTCGTGTAATTGAATAACCTTCAGCAATATTACGATCACCAAAGTTAGCCATGGATCAAATTCAAAACTTTTTAAACTTAAATTTTTGAATCCCACTCTGATACCACTTGAAAGTTCGATAGGGATGTTAAGCCCTGATGAATTAGTCCCGAGGCTAACCAAGAGGGGGTGTGAATTGGTTACTTAAAAATTTGAGAGCAATAGGAAACAATCTTTGTATATCTTGCAGCAAAAATAAATTAAAACAATGATAAAAAAGATTTATCACAGATTTCCCCCAAGCAGATAATCACAGAAAACTAAAGCGCAGAAAATAATCAGAAAGAACACACCAGATTTTATAGTGGTTCGGTCAACTTAACCTACGTCCACTCCCCGGAGCCTCCCCTCCGGGTATTGCACTAACTCAAAGTGACTCTCCTTCTCCTCCCACAGCAAGACGGAGAAGCCTGTACAAAAACTCCTTTCCACCGACACGGTGGGGCATAGAACCTAACCTCCTTTCGCTTTCACCTGAAGCAGGCAGAGAACCTCAGACTCCTTTCGCTTCCTCCTGAAGCAGGCAGAGAACCTGAACTCCTTTTTCTTCCTCCTGAAGCGGGCAGAGAACCCGGATCTTCTTACGAACGATCCTCCCATAGAAAACACGAACAAAATGAGAGACGACGAACGGAGATGGTGACTCTGATCCTTGCTTGGAGCAACCTTTGTGAATCCCTCACAAACTCCCCCTCACAAGATCCTCTCTCTCTCCGAAACTCTCTCTCTCTCTCTCTAGGGTTTCTCTTGAAAGGAAAGTGGCAAAGATTTTTCTTGTTGGAAGAAAAAGATCTTTTATATGAGGGCTTAAAATTTGCCCTAAATCTCAACTGGTCAGCCAATATCGTCCAGGACGATCGATAGATCGTCCTGTACGATTAGTTCAAAATCACCTATTTCAGCCTGGACGATCTGACTCTTCTGGACGATTTGACTCTTCTGGACGATCAATGGAAAAAGTTGTTCAGATCGTCCCGTACGATTCTGCGATCGTCCTGGACGATTAGTGTAAATTCAGGAATTTCATTCAGAAGATCGCTCTGGTCGTCCAAAGAAACTTGTGCTGGATGACCTAAAAATGACTTGATCGTCTAGGACGATATTGATATCGTTTTGGATGATTAGTTCAAAAAGTGCCAAAATTGTCCTGATCACCGCTCTGGACGTACAGGTGAAACACATTGGACGATCATGATCGTCCCGGACGATATTATCGTATCAATTAAATATTAATTGCTTTCCTTAATCACCAGACTAATTTAGGCATGATTGTACTAGATCGTCCGGGAGAATTTCTAATTTGAGCCTATCGTCCCGTACGATGTATGGATCATCCAGGACGATCGGCTTAATCAGACAGACTTAACTTGGTCGCCTTAATTAGGGTTTCTGTTTTCACTTGATCGTCAAGGACGATGTCAATATCGTCCAGGACGATCTGAACAAAAATTGAACAGAAACTCTAATTCACTCAAGCTCTCCCTCTGAGTGTGTGTATGCATGGTTACTTAGCTAGGGGATCAGTTACATTACATTTGACTCAAGAAAAGGAAAACATTACATTTAGACACACTTGGACCCGATCTTGAGTTGGCTTGAGTTGCTTTTGATCTTTTGTACCTTAAATGGATTAGCCAAGTAAAACAATATACAAACATGTTTGTTATCATCGAAATTGTACTTTATGAAACCAGATTTACCAAAAAAAATCCTAAACCATAAACCCTAAAAACCCTAAAAAAGAAAAACTCTAAAACCCTAAACCGTAAAACCCTTAAACTCTAAAAACCCAAAAAAACCCTAAACCCTAAACCCCCTAAATCCTAAACACTAAAAACCCTAAAAAAAAAACCGTAAAACCCTAAGCCTAAACCCTTAAAAACTCAAAACCCTAAACCCTGAAAACCCTAAAAAATAACCACTAAAACCCTAAACACTAAACTCTAAAAATCCTAAAAAATTCAAAACCCTAAACCCTAAACCCTGAGAAAAACCCTAAACCCTAAAAACTATCAACACTAATCCCTAAACCCTAGATCCTGAACTGTAAAACCTAAAACCCTAAACCTTAAAACCCAAAAAAAAATCATAAACCCTAAGAACCCTAAACCCTAAACCCTAGACCCTAAAAAACACTAAAAAACCCTAAATCCTAAACTCTAAAACCCTAACCACTAAACCCTGAACCCTAAACCTTAAACCTTAAACCCTAAACCTGAAACCCTAAACCCTAAAACTCTAAACCCTAAACCCTAAAACCCTATAAAAAAGCCTAATCACAAAACCCTGAACCCTAAAACCCTAAAATCATAAAAAACCCTAAACCCTAAAACCCTAACAACTAAACCCTAAACCCTAAACCGTAAATCCCTAAAAACCCTAAACCTTAAAACCAAAACCCTAGACCCTAAACCTTAAACCCTAAACCCTAAACCCTAAAAACCCTAAACCCTAAACCCTAAAACCCTAAACCATATACCATAAACCCTAAACCCTAAACCTTAAAAAAAACTCTAAACCGTAAAAACCTTAAACGCTAAACCTTAAACCCCAAACCCTAAACCCTAAACCCTAAATTGTAATACTCTAAACCCTAAAACCCTAAAATAAAACCCTAAACCCTAAACCCTAAAAACCTAAAAACACTAAAACCCAAGACCCTAAGCCCTAAAAACCCTAAACCCCAAACCCTAAACCCTAAAAACCATAAAAAAAACTCTAAGCCCTAAAAACCCTCAAAAACTGTAAACCCTAAACCGTAAATCCTCAAAACCCTCAACCTTAAACCAAAAACCCTAGATCCAAAAACTTAAACCCTAAACCCTAAACCCTAAAAACCCTAAACCCTAAACCCTAAAACCCTAAACCATAAACCATAAACCCTAAACCTTAAACCCTAAAAAAACTCTAAACCCTAAAAACCTTAAACCCTAAACCTTAAACCCCAAACCGTAAATCTTAAACCCTAAACCCTAAACCGTAAAACCCTAAACCCTAAAACCCTAAAATAAAAACCTAAACCCTAAACCCTAAAAACCTAAAAAAAAAAACACTAAAACCCTAAACCCTAAACCCTAAGCCCTATAAACCCTAAAAAACCCTAAACCCTAAAAACCATAAAAAAACCCTAAGCCTTAAAAACCCTAAAAAACTGTAAACCCTAAAAAAACCTTAACCCCTAACAACCTTAAACCCTAAATCCTAAACCCGAAAGCTTAAACCCCAAACTCTAAACCATAAAAAAATCATAAACCCTAAAAACTCTAAACCCTAAACCCTCAAACCCTAACCATAAACCCTGAACCTAAACCCTAAACTTTAAAACCCATACCCATAAACACTAAACCTAAACCCTAAAGACTAAAGCCTAAAAACCCTAAAACCCTAAAACCTAAACCCTAAATACCCCAAAAATCCAAAAAAGCCCTAAACCTTAAACCCTAAAAACCCTAAAAAAAACCCTTAAACCATAAACCCAAAACCCTAAAACCCTTAAACCCTAAAAACCCTAAAAAATCCTAAACCCTAAACCACCCTAAACCCTAAACACTTAAAACCTTAAAAACCCCAAACCTTAAACCCTTAACCCTAAAAACCATAAAAAAATACCCTAAGCCCTAAAAACCCTAAAAAAATGTAACCTTAAACCCTAAACCCTAAAAACCCTAAAAAAAACCCTAAAACCCAAAACCCTAAAACCCTTAAACACTAAAAACCCTAAAAAACCCTAAACCCTTAACACTTAAAACCCTAAAAAACTCTAAACCGTAAAAACCCTAAAAAATAATCCCTAAAACCCTAAACGAGAAACCCTAAAAACTCTAAAAAACATAAAACCCTAATCCCTAAACCTATAAAAAAAACCCTAAACCCTAAAACCATAAACACTAATCCATAAACCCTAAATCTTAAACTTTAAAACCTAAAGACCTAAACCCTAAAACCTTAAAAAAAAACCTAAACCCTAGTCCCTAAAAAACCCTAAAAAACCCTAAACACTAAACTCTAAAACCCTAGCCACTAAACCCTAAACCTTAAACCCTAAACCCTAAACACTAAAGCCTAAACCCTAAATCCCTAAAAACCCTAAACCCTAATCCCTAAACCTTAAAAACCGTAATCCCTAAACCCTAAAACCCTAAACCCTAAACCCTAAACACTAAACCTTAAACCCTAAACCCTAAAAAAAACCCTAAACCCTCAAAACCTTAAACCCTGAACCTTAAAACCTAAACCCTAAACCGTAAAACCCTAAACCCTAAAACCCAAAAAAAATCCCTAAACCCTAAGCTCTAAACCATAAACACTAAAACCCTAAAACCCTAAAAAATGGTAAACGCTAAACCCGAAAAACCTAAAAAAAAACACTAAAACCGTAAACCCTTAAAAAAAAAACCATAAAATCCTTTACCATAAACCCTAAAAACCCTAAAAAATCTGTAACAAAAAACCGTAAAACCTAAACCCTAAAAACCTTAAACCCTAAACCCTAAATCCTAAACCCTAAACCCTATAAATTCTAAACCGATTACCCCAAACCCTTAAAAAATCCAAAATCCTAAAATCCTAAACCCTAAACTCTAAAACCTTAACCCCAAAACCCTAAACCCTAAACCATAAAACCCTAAAACCTAAACCCTAACCCTAGAAACCCTAAAGAAAAAACCCTAAATTCCTAAACCCTAAACCTTAAAAACCCTAAAAAAAAGCTAAAACCCTAAACCCTAAAACCTTAAAACCAAAAAAAACTTAAAAAAACCTAAACCCAAAACCCTAAGCACTAAACCCAAAAAGCCTTAAAAAAACCCTAAAGCCCTAAACCCTAAAAACCTTAATAACCCTAAACCCTAAACACTAAACCCTAAGCCCTAAACCCAAAAAACCCTAAAAAACCCTAAACCCTAAATCCTAAAACTAAACCCTAAACCCTGAAAAAAAATCCTAAACCCTAAACCCTTAAAAAAAACCGTAATCCCTAAACCCTAGACCCTAAAAAAATCGTAAAAACCCTAAACCCTAAACTCTAAAACCCTAACCACTAAACCTTGAACCCTAAACCTTAAACCCTAAACCCTAAACCCTAAACCCTAAACACTAAACACTAAAACCCTAAAACCTAAAACCCTAAAAACAACCCGAATCACTAAACCCTAAACGGCAAACCCTGAAAAAATTCCTAAACCCTAAAAACTTTAAACCCTAACCCTTAAAAAAAACCCTAATCCCTAAACCCTAGACCTTAAAAAAATCCTAAAAACCCTAAAAAACCATAAACCCTCAACTCTAAAACCCTAACCACTAAACCCTGAACCCTAAACCTTAAACACTAAGCCCTAAACCCTAAACCCTAAACGCTAAAACCATAAACCCTAAAACCCTAAAAAAAACCCTAATCACTAAACCCTAAACCCTAAACCCCAAAAAAACCCTAAACTCTAAAACCCTAAAATCCAAAAAAACCCTAAACTCTAAACCCTAAAACCATAACCATTAAACCCTAAACCCTAAACCGTAAATCTCTAAAATCCCTAAACCTTAAACCCAAAACCCTAGACCCTAAACCCTAAACCCTAAATCCTAAACCATAAACCCTAAACCCTAAAACCCTAAACCATAAACCCTAAACCTTAAAAAAAACTCGAAACCCTAAAAATCATAAACCCTAAAACTTAAACCCTAAACCCTAAACCCTAAATCCTAAACCCAAAACCATAAAACCCTAAACCCTAAAACCCTATCCACTAAACCCTGAATCTTAAACCTTAAACCCTAAACCCTAAACCCTAAACACTAAAACCCTAAAACCTAAAACACTAAAAAAAACCTTAATCACTAAACCCTAAACCCTAAAAAAACCCTAGACCCTAAAATCCTAAAAAACCCTAAACCCTGAACCCTAAAACCCTAACCATTAAACCCTAAACCCTAAACCCTAACCGTAAATCCCTAAAATCCCTAAACCTTAAACCCAAAACCCTAGACCCTAAACCCTAAACCCTAAATCCTAAAAATCCTAAACTATAAACCCTAAACCATAAACCTTAAACTCTAAACCTTAAAAAAACCTCTAAACCCTAAAAAGCTTAGACCCTAAACCTTAAATCCTAAACCCTAAACCCTAAACCCTAAACCCTAAACCATAAAACCCTAAACCCTAAAACCCTAAAATAAAATCGTAAAACCTAAACCCTAAAAACCTATAAAAAAGAACACTAAAATCCTAAACCTTAAAAACCCTAAAAACCCTAAACCCTAAACCCTAAACCCTAAAAATCCTAAAAAAAACCCTAATCCTAATAACCCTAAAAAACTACAAACCGTAAACCCTAAAAAATCCATAAACCCTAACAACCTTAAACCCTAAACCCTAAACCCTAAACCATAAAAAAATCCAAAACCCTAAAATACCCTAAAACACAAACACATAAACCCTAAACCTAAAACCTAAACTCTAAATCCTAAAAACCCTAAAAAAAATCCTAAATCCCTACACCCTAAATCCTAAACTCTAAATACCCTAAAAAATCCTAAAAAACCATAAACCCTAAGAGCTAAAAATTCTAAAAAAAAAGGCCTAAAACCCTAAACCCTAAACCCTAAAAACCCCAAAAAACCTTAAACCCTAAACACTTAAAACCCTAAAAATAAAACTGTAAAACTCTAAAGCCTAAACCCTAAAAAACTCTAAACCCTAAAAAATAATCCCAAAACCCTAAACCCTAAATGCTAAACCCTAAAAATTCTAAAAACTCATAACCCTAAACCCTAAACCCTAAAAAAAAAAACCCTAACCCTAAAAACTATAAACACTAATCCCTAAACCCTAAATCCAAAACTCTAAAACCTAAAACCCTAAACCCTAAAAACCCTAAACCCTAAACCCTAAACCCTAAACCATAAAACCTTAAACCTTAAACCTTAATCCCTAAACCCTAAAAAAAACCCTAAACCCTAAAAACATTAAACCCCAAACCCTAAACCCTAAAACCTAAACCCTAAACCCTAAAACCCTAAAATCCTAAAAACCGTAAACCGTAAACCCTAAAACCCTAATCATTAAACCCTAAACCCTAAACCGTAAATCCCTAAATCTTAAACCCAAAACCCTAGACCCAAAACCCTAAATCTTAAACACTAAAAATCCTAAACCATAAACCCTAAACCATAAACCTTAAACCCTAAACCCTAAAAAAACCTCTAAACCCTAAAAATCTTAAACCCTAAACCTTAAACCCTAAACCTTAAACCCTAAACCCTAAACCCTAAACCATAAAACCCTAAACCCTAAAACCCTAAAATAAAACCCTAAACTCTAAACCCTAAAAACCTAAAAATAAAAACATTGAAACCCAAAACCCTAAAAAACCCTAAACCCTAAACCCTTAACCCTAAAAATCCTAAAAAAACCCTAAGTCCTAAAAACCTTAAAAAACTAAAAACCCTAAACCGTAAAAAAATCCTTAAACTCTAACAACCTTAAACCCTAAACCCTAAACCATAAAAAAATCCAAAACCCTAAAAAACCCTAAACCCTAAACCCTAAAACCCAAACCCTAAAAACCAAACCCATAAACCCTAAACCTAAACCCTAAACTCTAAATCCTAAAAACCTTAAAAAAAATCCTAAATCTCTACACCCTTGTTGCAAATCTGGTTTTGATGATGACAAACATGTTTCCAGTGTGTTTTGCTTGGCTAATCTGTTTAAGGCACAAAAGACCGCGAGCCACTCAAGCCAACTCAAGATCGGGTCCAAGTGTGTCAAATGTATGATTTTTCTTTTTATTGAGTCAATTGTAATGTAACTGATTCCCTAGCTAAGTAACCTTGCACACACACACTCAGGGAGAGAGATTGAGTGAGTTAGAGTTTCTGTTAAAAATTTTGTTCAGATCGTCCTGGACGATCTCCACATCATCCTGGATGATCCAGTTAAAATAGAAACCCTAATTAGGGCGACTAAGTTAAGAGGGTCTGATTGAGCCGATCGTCCTGGACGATCTCCGAATCGTACGGGACGATATGCCCAAATCAGAAATTCTCAACCGCTAGATCAAGTTAGGCAAGTTCTTATTTTTAGATACTTGGTCTGATCGTCCCGGACGATACGTGTATCGTCCCGGACGATCCAGTACAATCATGCCTAATTTAATTTGGTAATTAAGGAAAGCAATTTATTTTTGGTTGATACGATCATATCGTCCTGGATGATCTTGATCGTCTAGTGCATTTAAGCTGTACGTCCAGAACTATGTACATGACGATTTGGGGCCTTTTTGAACTAATCGTACCGGACGATGACCCCATCGTTCTGGACGATCAAGTTATTTTTTGGTCGTCCAGCACAGATTTCTCTGGATGACCCGAACTGTCTTCTAGACGATTTCCCTCAATTTGCACTAATCGTCCCGGACGATCGCAGGATCGTACGGGACGATATGAAGAACTTTTTCTACTGATCGTCTAGAAGAGCCTAATCGTCCAGGCTGAAACAGTTGAATTTGAACTGATCGTACAGGATGATCTACCGATCATCCTGGACGATCTTGGCCGACCAGTTGAGATTTAGGGCAAATTTTAAGCCCTCCTTTAAAAGAACTTTTTCCAATTTTTAGAAAAATCTTTTGCTGCCTTCCTTCCCTGAGAAACCCTAGAGAGAGAGAGAGAGTTGGGAGAAAGAGAGAAGATCTTGTGAGGGGGAGTTAGTGAGGGATTCACTAAGGTTGCTCCGAGCACGGATCAGAGTCGTCTTCTCCGCTCGTCATCTTTCGTCTAGCCGGTGTTCGTCATGGGAGGATCATTCGCAAGAAGATCTGGGGTTCTCTGCCCGCTTCAGGTGGAAGCAAAAGGAGTTCGTAGGTTCTCTGCCTGCTTCACGAGGAAGCGAAAGGAGTTCGAAGGTTCTCTGCCTGCTTCAGGAGGAAGCGAAAGGAGGTCGGGTTCTCTGCCTCACCGTGTGGTGAAAAGGAGATTTTTGTACAGGCTTCTCCGCCTTGCTGTGGGAGCAAAAGGAGAGACACTTCTGTTTAGTGCAATACCCGGAGGGGAGGCTCCGGGGAGTGGACGTAGGTCAAGTTGACCGAACCACTATAAAATCTGGTTTGCTTTTCTGATTCAATTTTGCACTTTAATTTTTTCTGATATTAACTGCTTGGGTGAATATCTGTGGTTGATCTTTTTATCATTATTTTAATTCATTTTCGCTGCACGTTATAAAAAGATTTTCATAGTTATCGTGAAATTTTTAAATAACCAATTCACCCCCCCTCTTGGTTAGCCTCGGGACTAGTTCACTAGGGCTTAACATCCCTATCGAACTTTCAAGTGGTATTAGAGAGGGATTCAAAATTTAAGTTTAAAAACTTTTGAATTTGATCCATGGCTAACTGTAATAATCGTAATACTGCCAAGGATATTCTACAGTCTATTGATTATCGCATGTGGATGTTAGTTAAGGACGGATACGACCCACCTTTTAGACTGATTAACAATGTGAAAACTGAACTGCCTTTTACTGATTGGACGTTTGATGATCGTGATTTAGCACAGTTAAATGCAAAATGCTTGAACTGTTTCTTTTGTGCTTTAAAATCTGAAGACTATATGCGTGTTTCTACGTGTACAATAGGAAAGGAAATCTGGGATAAATTATGCATAACATATGAAGGTACAACTGAAGTCAAATAGTCTAGGTTAAACATCTTGTTACATGATTACGAACTTTTTTGCATGAAACCTAGTGAGACTATTTCAGAAATGTACACAAGGTTCACTCAGATTGTTACCTCTTTGCATGTTCTAGGTAGAGAACTTACTAACTACGAAAGAGTGAACAAAATTCTAAGATGTTTGCCTGCTTCTTATGATGCTAAGATTATTGCTATTACTGAATCTAAAGATTTAAACACTTACTCTATTGATAGCTTACTTGGATCACTCATTGCTTACGAGCAAGGGGTGAACCAAAGGCAACTTGATGCAGGTGAACGCAAGAAAGAGAAGATAGTGGCACTAAAGGCCAAGGATTCAGATGCTAGCTCTTCCGGGTCTGATAGCGATGATGTTGCCTTAATCACAAGGCAATTCAAAAGCTTTCTAAGGAAGAAACATAAGAACTATCAGAAGTGGAACAAGGGTAAGTCCAATAAAAATTTTAAGAGTTCATCTGAATCTGTTTGTTTTGAATGCAGGAAGCCTGGACACATAAAGGCTGATTGTCCAACACTTAAAGCTCACCCAAGCAAGGAGAAGGGTGAGGAGAAACCAAAGTTCAGAAAGGATAAGAAGCGGATTCAAAAGGCGTTCTGGGCAGACTCTGCATCCGACTCTTCTGAGATTGAAGCTGAAGAGGAGGAAACAAACTTGTGTCTTATGGCTGATGATCACCCTAGTCAGTCGGATCAGGAAGAGGTATGTGAGCTTACCTACGATCAATTATTTGAAGTTTCTGAAAGAATTCATACATCGTATAGGAAGCTTAAGAAAACTCATGCTAGTTTGAAATTAGATTACTTAACATTACAAAAAGAGCATGATTTTGTAGTTAAAGATCATTCCACACTTGATTCAAATCACATGTCTTTGCTTGATGAATTCGATGAGTTGAATAAAAAATATTCTGATTTAGTTTCTGAGTATGATTCATTGAAAACTACGTATGTGGACTTAGAAAGAGCTTTTAAAGAATTAGATACAATGGCATGTGAAGTAGAAAGTAGCAAGGGAACCTTGAAATTTGAAATTGCAAGCTTAAAGAAAGAAAATGAGTTTTTGAAAGTAAAGATCAGTGCTTTTGAAAAGAACAAAACACCGCCTACTTTTGAACAGTTTTATGTACCGCCACCTTTTGAAAAATCTTTTACAAGTTCTTCAAAGCATGTTTCATATACATCTTGGAAGAGGCATTATCATCCACGTAGATTAGTTAACCCTTTTCCTGGTGTTAGATGTTTTTCATGTGGTATATTAGGACATATTTCTCACACCTGCACTATTCACCGTAGTACACATTGGGTGTGGAAACTCAAATTGCCTGTTTCACAGCACAGCACGCATGCATTGCATTCTTCTTTTCATAAGAAGGAACCCAAACCTGTTTGGGTTCCTAAGATTGACGTTTGATACTTTTGTAGGTGTGCTCTCACACAAGACCTCGTGAGAGCATGTGGTACCTGGACAGCGGATGTTCTAGACATATGACTGGAGATGCAAATCAGTTCATTTCGCTGGAGGCCAGAGCTGGAGGCAAGGTTACACTTGGAGATAACACCACCAGGAAGGTGGTAGGCTCAGGTATAATTGGTGATTCAAAGAACTTTATGATTGATAATGTTTTGCTTGTAGATGGACTGAAACACAACCTGCTGAGCATCAGTCAACTTTGTGACAAGGGATACAGCATCAAATTTCTACCCACTGGCTGCATTTTAAGCTTAAATGATGAAGTTGTTTTGCAGGGGCAAAGGATCAACAATGTCTACAAGCTGGATGTAAGTAGCATTAAATCTGATAATTCAATTTGCTTAAAAACTGCTGCTGATGAGTCTTGGTTATGGCATAGGAGATTATGTCATGCCAGTATGAAAACCCTTAGGAGAGTCACCCAAAAGGACTTAGTTAGAGGTGTGCCCAAGCTTAAGTTCACTAAGGATCACCTGCGTGATGCCTGTCAGTTGGGGAAGCAAGTCCAGTCCTCTTTTCAGTCTGTTAAGGACATTAGCACCTCTAGACCATTAGAAGTTCTTCACATTGACCTCTTTGGACCCATTAGCACTGCCAGCTTAGGGGGGAGAGTCTATGGTTTTGTGATTGTAGTAGATTATTCGAGGTTCACTTGGGTTAAGTTTTTGTCACATAAATCTGAGTCATTTGATGAGTTTAGATCCTTCTCTACTTGGATTCAGAAGAAGTTAGGATGTGAGATTATTACCATCCATAGTGATCACGGAGGGGAGTTTGAAAATGAAAGATTTTGAAGTTTTTGTGAGGATCATGGGATTAGTCACAATTTTTTAGCTCCTAGGACCCCTCAGCAGAACGGGGTAGCTGAAAGGAAGAACAGGACCGTAGTGGAAGCCGCTAGAGCCATGCTTGCTGAGTATTCACTTCTAAAATACTTTTGGGCTGAAGCGGTGAACAGTACCTGTTATGTGCTGAATAGGGTGAATGTGAGAGTCAAACTGAGCAAGACACCTTATGAGATCATTAAGGGTAGAACTCCAAATCTATCCCACCTCCATGTCTTTGGCTGTAAGGTTTTCATTCTGAACAATGGGAAGTCACCCTTAGGAAAATTTGACCCCAAATCTGATGAAGGAGTGTTCTTAGGATATTCAAGTGTGGGGAAATCCTTTAGGGTGTTCAATAGGAGGACTTTGGTGGTGGAAGAAACAACCCATGTAGTGTTTGATGAATCTGATCCTAAGGAGTCTAGATCTGAAGTAGAAGATGAAGAGATTATTGAGGTTACCCAAGGAGTTGGAAATACAAATTTGGAGGAAAGGGTAGAACCTCAAACAGAGTTGCCTAGAGATTGGAGATATTCTTTGAGTCATCCTAAAGAACTGATCTTAGGAGACCCTTCTGAAGGTGTTAGGACTAGGCATGGACTTAGGAAGGAAGTAAACCATTCTGCCTTTATCTCAATGACTGAACCCACCAACATCAATCAAGCCCTGTCGGATGAATTTTGGATTTTAGCTATGCAGGAAGAATTGAATCAATTTGTGAGGAATGATGTTTGGGAGTTAGTAGAAAGACCTAAAAATCAAAGTATTGTGGGAACCAAGTGGGTCTTTAAGAATAAGATGAAGGATTCTGGTGTGGTGGTGAGAAATAAGACAAGATTGGTGGCTAAGGGGTATAATCAGATAGAAGGGATTGATTTTGAGGAGACTTTTGCCCCTGTAGCTAGATTGGAAGCCATTAGAGTGCTACTAGCCTTTGCCTGTTATAAGGGATTTAAGCTGTTTCAAATGGATGTTAAGAGTGCCTTTTTAAATGGGGTAATTAAAGAAGATGTTTTTGTAGAACAACCCCCATGTTTTGAGAGTTCCCAATATCCAAGTCATGTCTATAAATTAAAAAAGGCCTTATATGGATTGAAACAGGCACCCAGAGCTTGGTATGAGAGGCTTAGCACATTCCTGTTAGAAAGAGAGTTTGTTAAGGGGAGCGTAGACACCACCCTTTTTCTGAGGAGATTAGGAGATGACTTACTCATTGTCCAGATCTATGTTGATGATATAATTTTTGGATCTTCTGATAAATACTTATGTGAAGAGTTTTCTAAAACAATGAGTAAAGAGTTTGAGATGAGTATGATGGGAGAATTGTACTACTTTTTGGGGTTTAGCATAAGGCAAATGGATGATGGAACCTTTCTCAATCAATCAAAATACACTAAGGACATTTTGAAGAAATATGAAATGGACAAAGCCAGGCCAATCAATACTCCCATTCCCTCCTCAGTTCAGTTAGATAAGGATTCAAATGGAAAATCTGTTGATCAGAAGAAGTATAGAGGGATAATAGGTTCACTGCTTTACCTGACTGCTAGCCCACCTGATATCATGTTTAGTGTCTGTCTTTGTGCTAGGTTTCAGGCTGATCCTAAAGAGTCCCACCTGACTGCTGTTAAGAGAATTCTTTGATATCTTTTAGGAACCCCAAACCTAGGAATTTGGTACCCTAGCCACAGCACCTCTTTTGAGATCATTGGATATTCTGATTCTGATTTTGTAGGGTGTAGGGTGGATAGGAAGAGTACTTCTGGGACTTGTCAGTTTATAGGACAGTCGTTAGTCTCCTGGTCCAGTAGAAAATAGAACTCAGTTGCACTTTCCACTGCTGAAGCTGAGTACATTGCCTTAGGGAGTTGTGTGGCCCAAGTTCTTTGGTTGAAGCAGCAAGTCTTGGATTTAGGAGTACCTGTTGGCACAATCTCTATTCTGTGTGATAATACTAGTGCCATCTGTATCTCTAAGAATCCAATCCAACATTCTAGGACCAAACACATTGACATTAGGCATCACTTCATTAGGGACCATGTTACAAAAGGGGGCATTGAGCTACACCACGTAGCAACTGAAAATCAGCTGGCTGACATATTCACTAAACCACTGGCCTTTGACTCATTCAGCATTTTGAGAACCAGATTAGGAGTGATTGATATAAATACTTGATTCTGATGACTGCTGATTGTTCTGATTGGTATTCTTATTTCTGTTAGTTAGTTTTGGTATTCTAATTTCTGATTTCTGTTAGTTTGTTTTGGTTTGATTATTTGCTTTCAGTTGATTTAATTTCTTCTGCTGATTTCTGTGTTAGCCTTATTGTTAGTCTGATTTGAGTATTTACTTTACTATAATTTTCTACCTATTTTTATTTATTTACTGGTTCATATCTTGCACTTACTGTTTTATGCTTTTCAATATCTGATCACCGCTCACTACTTCTAGTGATCTGAATTTTTGACTGGGAGTTTTTACCTTATTTTGGTTTGGAAGCTGATAAGCAGTGATTGACTTCGCTGAATCTGTTAAAGGGAGGAAACATTGATAATTGTTTCTCTTCCTCTAACTCCTTTACTGGTGTGTAGTTTCTTTTGAATAAAAATCATTTTCAAAATTAAAATGTTAGTTTTTGAAATAGAGATTATTTTATCTTCCTACAGTAATCTGCCTCATATCAATAGTATTTTTCAAAGTCTTGAGTCATTAGTTTGATTTTCTAAACCAAGTGATTGCATTTATCATATGGTGTATAGCTTTTGTTTTGTGAATCGTTCTTCCTTACTGCGGAGAGTCATCTCCTATGTCTGGAAGATAATCTCACAACTGAGACTCTTTAATGATTATGAAAAGGAGAAAGCTTATAAAAGATGCGCAGTGCGCCAGATTATTTGAAAAAGAGGCATAAAATGAGCCCAAAACTGAAAAGATGCGAAATTGCCAAATTGAATACACAAAGTGTATCAAAAAAATCAAAAGATGCGCAAAACGCCAACCAATTTGAAAAAGAGGCACAAAATGAGCCCAAAACAAGCTTTCTTCCCTTTCAGATTATTAAATGTCTTAGAAAAATCTGTGCGCCACTTAATATTTTCAAAACTTTGAGTCTTGAAAATCCTGATTTCTGATTTTTTACTTTGTAACACTATTATATCAGATATTTTTCTAGAACGAGGCTTGAAAGGATTTCTTTTCAAATCTAATGTCTTTTATTCTGAATCGGATTTTTGTTTTGAAAGAGGTTTGCATCGATAAGGTGCCCGGGGTCGGAGCTACGAATGTTGATTATTTCCAACCTTTTCTAGATTTCAGCGCTGTCAATCGTCCTGTCATTGGTTTTCGAATCTAAAGTCAAGGAAAAAATTCTGATTTTCTAAGAGCAGCTTAATCAAAAAAAAAAAAAAAAAAAACTTCTATGTGTTTTTGCGGTCAGTTTTATTCGTCTCTTTGTTATTTTGTTTTCATGGTTGTGTTTTTGGGATCATGATCAATCATCTTCATCCTTCATCCTTTTCTGCTTTTCTTCACATCATCCTAGACGATACACCGATCGTTCTGGACGATCCTCTTCATCCTGGACAATCCAAAAATCATCCTGGATGATTCATTCAAAATCATACCCACTGCTCCTGCTGCTGAAACTACCCCAATTATTGGTGATCGTCCTGGATGATTATTACATCGTTCTTGACGATATGATCCATATCTTCCTGATCTGATCAAAAGGTTGACATTGCACCAATTATTGCCCATCGTCCTGGACGATCCACCTCATCGTCCTGGACGATCCACGTGTCAGCCGCTGGACAATTGGAATTCGGCCCGTCCGACATATTTAATGCATATCGTCCCGGACGATCCACCTAATCGTCCTGGACGATACTTTTCGTCAACGGTCGTCCAGCCTGACTCCTCAGGACGATCGCCTGTGCCTAATCGTCCTGGATGATCGGACTGCCTTTTTGACCAATCGTCCAGAACGTCATAAATTACCACATCGTCCCGGACGATCCCGCGATCGTACGGGACGATCAGTCCGTTTTCTATTTAAATAGCAGTTTTCTTCATGTTTTTCACATCGTTTTTCCTCCACTTTCCTTCTCCTTTCCTCCTCTTTGGGTTCCTAATGGCTGGTGGCAAAAGATCTCGTCAAAAGGGGGCCAGTTCATCCCGGGGACATGTCGATCCTCGCTTCCCGAATGCCGCCGATCAGGCGGCTTTCGAATGCTATCGTAATGTGGGTATCACGCACTCCAAGATTATCAATCCCCGCACTCTCACGTATCCCATCTTAGATTTGTTTGCACACACCTCCCTCACCTTCATTCTGACCTTAGCCTTTCCCTTCAATCTGGAACTCCTTCGAATCTTCTTTGCCAACTTGCCCATTTCCGCAGACTATTCCACTCTTCGCTCCTACGTAAATCAACGCCACGTGGAACTCACGACCCACGATTTTCACAATATCCTCAACTTGTCTGTCACTAGCGACAAAATTCACACGATTATCACCGATCCTGACTATGATTGGAGTGTCGCCAATCACTTCCTTCGCAATACCAACGCACCCTATCATGACAATGCTTGCACTTCCCTTCTCAAGGATGCCCGGACCATTCAGCACTTCCTTCATTCCTCCGTCATTCCAAAGGCGGGGGATCGAATTCACATTACCCCGCTCCTGTCCTTGACCACCTACTACATCATGGCCCCTCGAGAATTTAATGCCTCTGATCTGATCATCCGATACATAGAACATCTCTCCACCATTAGAGATCCGGGCCACAGGCGTCGCCCAAATCTAGCTTTAGGTCATCTTATTCACTATGCCTTAGAGACAAAATATGACCTTCAGTATCCTGTCCCTCCTGATGTCCCTCCTTCCTTCTTCACAAACAACTCATTCCATGTCCTACACAGTACCCGCCTACATCCGGAGCCTGCCCCGGATGTTGAGGAAGAAGAGGAAGAGGCTGCTCCAGTTCCTGCTGCACCAGAGGCACCTGCACCCCTTCGCATTGCCTCTCCCCTTGACCACCTGGTGCAGCGCTTCGACCAATGGGAGGCCCGTTTTGACTCCTACGTGGTTGCCCAGGAGCAACAGCACAACGAGGACCTCCAACGCTTTGCGGACTATGCTGCGCAGCAGCAGCAGCAGCACGACCAGGACATGGCCTGGTTTGGAGCTCACTTTCAGGCCATTCATCATTACTTCTACCCTCCACCGCCACCTCCTTCTTCCGATCAGGATCCGCCTCAGTTTTAGTTTTCTGTCATGTAGTTGTTCTATTTATGTTTTATTTTATGTTTTATTTCCGTGTTATGTTTTTCGCTCCTCCTTTTTGTGATGTCAAAATGGGGAGTCAGTTGTAGTCGTGTCTGTTTCTGTTTTCTGAGTCATGCTTCCTGTATTGGTTTAGCTGTTAAATGAAAATTTAAAAAATATTTGTTTGTTTGATCTCCTAGTTTACTTTTATTTTCAGACTACTTTACAAATATTTGCCATCATCAAAAAGGGGGAGATTGTTGCAAATCTGGTTTTGATGATGACAAACATGTTTCCAGTGTGTTTTGCTTGGCTAATCTGTTTCAGGCACAAAAGACCGCGAGCCACTCAAGCCAACTCAAGATCGGGTCCAAGTGTGTCAAATGTATGATTTTTCTTTTTATTGAGTCAATTGTAATGTAACTGATTCCCTAGCTAAGTAACCTTGCACACACACACTCAGGGAGAGAGATTGAGTGAGTTAGAGTTTCTGTTAAAAATTTTGTTCAGATCGTCCTAAACGATCTCCACATCGTCCTGGACGATCCAGTTAAAACAGAAACCCTAATTAGGGCGACTAAGTTAAGAGGGTCTGATTGAGCCGATCATCCTGGACGATCTCCGGATCTTACGGGACGATATGCCCAAATCAGAAATTCTCAGCCGCCAGATCAAGTTAGGCAAGTTCTTATTTTTAGATACTTGGTCTGGTCGTCCTGGACGATACGTGTATCATCCCGGACGAGCCAGTACAATCATGCCTAATTTAATCTGGTAATTAAGGAAAGCAATTTATTTTTGGTTGATACGATCATATTGTCCTGGACGATCGCAGGATCGTCCCGGACGATCTTGATCGTCTAGTGCATTTAAGTTGTACGTCCAGAACTATGTACAGGACGATTTGGGGCCTTTTTGAACTAATCGTACCGGACGATGACCCCATCGTCCTGGACGATCAAGTCATTTTTTGGTCGTCCAGCATAGATTTCTCTGGACGACCCGAACTGTCTTCTGGACGATTTCTCTCAATTTGCACTAATCGTCCCGGACGATCGCAGGATCGTACGGGACGATATGAACAACTTTTTCTACTGATCGTCCAGAAGAGCTTAATCGTCCAGGATGAAACAGCTGAATTTGAACTGATCGTATAGGACGATCTACCGATCGTCCTGGACGATCTTGGCCGACCAGTTAAGATTTAGGGCAAATTTTAAGCACTCCTTTAAAAGAACTTTTTCCAATTTTTGGAAAAATCTTTTGTTGCCTTCCTTCCCTGAGAAACCCTAGAGAGAGAGAGAGTTGGGAGAGAGAGAGAAGATCTTGTGAGGGGGAGTTAGTGAGGGATTCACTAAGGTTGCTCCGAGCACGGATCAGAGTCGTCTTCTCCGCTCGTCGTCTTTCGTCTAGCCGGTGTTCGTCGTGGGAGGATCGTTCGCAAGAAGATCCGGGGTTTTCTTCCCGCTTCAGGTTGAAGCAAAAGGAGTTCGTAGGTTCTCTGCCTGCTTTAGGAGGAAGCGAAAGGAGTTCGAAGGTTCTCTGCCTGCTTCAGGAGGAAGCGAAAGGAGGTCGGGTTCTCTGCCTCACCGTGTGGTGAAAAGGAGATTTTTGTACAGGCTTCTCCGCCTTGCTGTGGGAGCAAAAGGAGAGACACTCCTGTTTAGTGCAATACCCGGAGGGGAGGCTCCGGGGAGTGGACGTAGGTCAAGTTGACCGAACCACTATAAAATCTGGTTTGCTTTTCTGATTCAATTCTGCACTTTAATTTTTTCTGATATTAACTGCTTGGGTGAATATCTGTGGTTTATCTTTTTATCGTTGTTTTAATTCGTTTCCGCTGCACGTTATAAAAAGATTTTCATAGTTATAGTGAAATTTTTAAATAACCAATTCACCCCCCCTCTTGGTTAGCCTCGGGACTAGTTCACTAGGGCTTAACATTCCTATCGAACTTTCAACCCTAAATCCTAAACTCTAAATACCCTAAAAAATCTTTAAAAACCATAAACCCTAAGAGCTAAAAATTCTAAAAAAAAAGCCTAAAATCCTAAACCCTAAACCCTAAAAACCCCAAAAAACCCTAAACCCTAAACACTTAAAACCCTAAAAAAAAACTGTAAAACCTTAAAGGCAAAACCCTAAAAAACTCTAAACCCTAAAAACCCTAAAAAATAATCCTAAAACCCTAAACCCTAAACGCTAAACCCTAAAAATCCTAAAAACTCAAAACCCTAAACCCTAAACCCTAAAAAAAAAACCCTAAAAACTATAAATACTAATCCCTAAACCCTAAATCCAAAACTCTAAAACCTAAAACCCTAAGCCCTAAAACCCTAAAAAAACCTTAAACCCTAAACCCTAAAAACCCTAAACCCTAAACCTTAGACCCTAAAAAAATAATAAAAAACCCTAAACACTAAACTCTAAAACCCTAACCACTAAACTCTAAACCCTAAACCTTCAACCCTAAGCCCTAAACACTAAACCCTAAACCCTAAATCCTTAAAACTATAAACCCTAAACCCTAATCCCTAAACCTTAAAAATCCTAAACCCTAATCCCTAAACCCTAAAACCTTAAACCCTAAACTCTAAACACTATACCCTAAACCCTAAAAAAAAACCCTAAACCCTAAAAACCTTAAAACCCAAACCCTAAACCCAAACCCTAAACCCTAAACCCCTAAACCCTAAAGTCTAAACACTAAACCCTAAAAGCCTAAAAAAAGGCCTAAACCCTAAAAACCTAAAAAAAAAACACTAAAACCCTAAACCCTAAAAAAAAACCTTAAAATCCTTTACCCTAAACCCTAAAAACCTCAAAAAACGTGTAATCATAAACAGTAAACCATAAAAAACCTTAAACTCTAAAACCTTAATCACTAAACCCTAAACCGTAAACACTAAACCCTAAACCCTAAACCCTATAAATACTAAACCCTAAACCCTAAACCCTAAAAAAACCCTAAACCCTAAAATCCTTTACCCTAAACTCTAAATCTCTAACCCCAAAACCGTAAACCATAAAACTTAAACCCTAAACCCTAAACCCTAAAAACCATAAAAAAAAAAAGCTAAAACCCTAAACCCTAAACCCTAAACACTAAAACCCTTAAACCCTAAAAACTATAAAAAAAACCCTAAGCCCTAAAAACCCTAAAAAACTATTAACCCTAAACCCTAAAAAAATCCTTAAACCCTAACAACCTTAAACCCTAAACCCTAAACCCTAAACCATAAAAAAATCCTAAAACCTAAAAACCCTAAACCCTAAAACCATAACCCATAAACCCTAAACCTAAACCCTAAACGCTAAACCCTAAAACCCTTACCCATAAACCCTAAACCTAAATCCTAAACCCTAAAAACCCAAAAAACAAAACCCTAAAACCCGAAATTCTAAACCCTAAACCCTAAATACTCTAAAAAATCCAAAAAAACCCTAACCATTAAACCCTAAACCCTAAACACTAAACACTAAACCCTAAACTCGGAAAAAACCCTAAACTCTAAAAACCTGAAAACCTAAACCTAATCCCTAAACCCTAAAATACAAATAATAAACCCTAAACCCCAAACCCTAAAAAAACCTGAACCCTAAAACCCTAAAACCCTAAAAAACCCTAATCCTTAAACCCTAAAACCTTAACCACTAAACCCTAAACCCTAAAACATTGGCCCTAAACCCTAAACCATAAATCCCTAAAAACCCTAAACCCTAAATCATAAACCCTAAACCCTAAACCCTAAAACCCTAAACTCTAAAACCTAAAAACCCTAAACCCTAAACTGCAAACCCTAAAACCCTAAACCCTAAACCCTAAACCCGAAAAGCTAAATAAAACCCTAAACCCTAAAAACCTTAAACCTTAAACCCTAAACCCTAAACCCTAAACCCTAAACCGTTAAACCCTAAACCCTAAAACCTATACCCTAAACCTTAAGTAAATCGTAAACTCTAAAAATCCTAAACCCTAAACGCTAAACCCTAAACACTAAAGCCTAAAATCCTAAACCCTAAAAACCCTAAAAAATAACACCTAAAACCCTAAACCCTAAACCCTAAAAACCTTAAAAAACTCTAAACCCAAACCCTAAAAATAAACCATAAACCCAAAAACATAAACCCTAAACCCTAAACCCTAAAACCCAGAACCCTAAAACCCTAAAAAAAATCCCTAATCCCAAAACTATAAACCCTAAACCCTAAAACCCTAAAAAAAATCCCTAAACCCAAAACTATAAACCCTAAAACCCTAAAACCCTAAAAAACCCTAAACACTAAATCATAAATTCTAAACAGTTAAAACCTAAAAAAAAATCCTAAAACCCTAAACCCTAAAAAAAACCTTAAACTCTAAAAACCTTAAACCCTAAACCCTAAATCCAATAAATACTAAACCCTAAATCCTAAAAAATCCTAAACCCTAAAATCCCAAAACCCTATATACTAAACCCTAAAACCCTAACCCCTAAAGCCTAAACCCTAAACCCTAAAACCCTAAAAACTAAACCTTAAACCATAAAAACCTTAAAAAAACCCTTAAACTATAAACCCTAAACCCTAAAAACCCTAAAAAAAAAAAACTAAAACCCTAAACCCTAAACCCTAAAAACCTTAAACCCTAAAAACCCTAAACTTTAAAACCTAAAAACCCTAAAACCCTAAACCCTAAACCATAAACCCTAAAAACCCTAAAAAATCCTAAACCATTAACCCTAAACCCTAAACCCTAAAAACCCTAAAAAACCCTAAACCCTAAACACTAAACACTAAACCCTAAACCCTGAAAAAAACCCTAAACCCTAAAAACCTTAAACCCTAAACCAAAACCATAAACCTTAAACCCTAAAACCTAAAAACAAAACCCTAAACCCTAAACCATAAAAAAACCCTAAACCCTAAAACCCTAAACACTAAACCCTAAACCCTAAACCCTGAAAAAAACCCTAAACCCTAAAAACCTTAAACCCTAAATCAAAACCCTAAACCTTAAACCCTAAAACCCAAAAATAAAACCCTAAACCCTAAACCATATAAAAACCCTAAACCCTAAAAAACCCTAATCCTTAAACCCAAATCCCTAACCACTAAACCGTAAACCCTAAAAAAAACCCTAAACCCTAAAAACCCTAAACCCTAAACCCTAAAAAACCCCTAAAAAACCCTAAACCCTAAACTCTAAAACCCTAACCACTAAACCCTGAACCCTAAACATTAAACCATAAACCCTAAACCCTAAACCCTAAACCTTAAACCCTAAACCCTAAAACCCTAAACCCTAAAACCCTAACAAAAATCCTAATCACTAAACCCTAAACCCTAAATCCTAAAAAAACCCTAAAGCCTAAAACCCTAAAATCCTAAAAAACCCTAAACCCTAAACTCTAAAACCCAAACTATTAAACCCTAAACCATAAACCCTAAATCACAAATCCCTAAAAACCTACAACTTTAAACCCAAAACCCTAGACCTTAAACCTTAAACCCTAGACTAAACCCTAAAAACCCTAAACCCTAAGCCCTAAACCCTAAAACCCTAAACCCTAAACCACCCTAAACCCTAAAAACTTAAAACCCTAAAAAAAAATTGTAAAACCCTAAAGCCTAAACCCTAAATAATTCCAAACCCTAAAAACCCTAAAAAATAATCCCTAAAACCCTAAACCCTAGATGTTGAACCCTAAAAACCCTAAAAAACTCAAACCCTAAACCCTAAACACTAAAAACCATAAACACTAATCCCTAAACCCTAAATCCTAAACTCTAAAACCTAAAACCCTAAACCCTAAAACCCTAAAAAAACCCTAAACCCTAAGCCGTAAAAACCCTAAACCCTAGACCCTAAAATAAGCCTAAAAAACCCTAAACACTAAACTCTAAAGTCGTAACGACAAAACCCTAAACCCTAAACACTAAACCCTAAAACCTAAATCCCTAAAAACCTTAAACCCTAAACCCTAAACCTTAAAAACCCTAAACCCTAATCCCTAAACCCTAAAGCCTAAACCCTAAACCCTAAACACTAAACCCTAAACCCCAAAACCCTAAAAAAACCCTAAACCCTAAATCCTAAAAACCCTAAACCCTAAACTCTAGACCTTAAAAAATCCTAAAAAACCCTAAACACTAAACTCTGAAACCCTAACAACTAAACCCTATACCCTAAACCTTAAACCCTAAACACTAAACACTAAGCCCTAAACTCTAAATCCCTAAGAATCCTAAACCATAAACCGAAAACCCTAAATCCTAATCCCTAAACCTTTAAAACCCTAAACCCTAAAAACCTAAACTCTAAACCCTAAACACTAAACCCTAAACCCTAAACCCTAAAAAAACCCTAAACCCTATAAATCCTAAACCCTGAACCTTAAACCTTAAAATCTAAAACCCTAACCCTAAAACGCTAAACTCTAAAACCCTAAAACCTAAACCCTAAACCGTAAAAACCCTAAAAAAAACCCTAAAACCCTAAAACTTAAACCCTAAAAACCCTAAAAAAAAAGCTAAAACCATAAACCCTAAACCCTAAAACCTTTAAACCCTAAAAACCATAAAAAATCCTAAACCCTAAGCACTAAAACCAAAAAGCCTAAAAAAAAACCGTAAAATCCTAAACCCTAAACCCTAAAAACCATAATAACCCTAAACCCTAAACACTAAAAACCCTAAAAAAACCTAAACCTGAAACCCTAAATGCTAAACCCTAAACCCTGAAAAAAATCCTAAACCCTTAAAACCTTAAACCATAAATCCTAAACCCTAAACCCTAAAATCTTAAAAAAAACCCTAAACCCCAAACGATAAACCCTAAAAAATTCCTAAAAAACCCTAAACCCTAAACTCTAAAACCTTAACCACTAAACCCTGAACACTAAACCTTAAACCTTAAACCCTAAACCTTAAACCCTAAACCCTAAATCCTAAAACCCTAAACCCTAAAACCCTAAAAAAAACCCTAATCACTAAACCCTAAACCCTAAAGCCTAAAAAAACCCTAAACCCTAAAACCATAAAATCCTAAAAAACCCTAAACCCCAAACCCTAAAACCCTAACCATTAAACCCTAAACCCTAAACCCTAATCCGTAAATCCTTAAAACCCCTAAACCTTAAACGCAAAACCCTAGACCCTAAACCAGAAACCCTAAACCATAAACCCTAAAAATCCTAAACCATAAACCCTAAACCCTAAAACCCTAAACCATTAACCCTGAACCCTAAACCCTAAAAAAATTCTAAACCCTAAAAACCATAAACCCTAAACCCTAAAACCTATACCCTATAGCCTAATACTCTAAACCCTAAAACCCTAAAAAAAACCCCTAAACTCTAAACTCTAAACCCTCAACCCTAAAGCCCTAAAACTCTAAAAAAAGGTAAACCCTAAACCCTAAACCCTAAAAACCTAAAAAAAACACTAAAACCCTATACCGTAAAAAAAAAAACCTTAAAATCCTTTACCCTAATCCCTAAAATCCCTAAAAAACTTATAACCCTAAACCGTAAAACCTAAAAAATCCTAAACCCTAAAAACCTTAAACCCAAAATCCTATACTCTAAACCCTAAACCTTAAACCCTATAAATTCTAAACCCTAAACCTTAAACCCTAAAATCCTAAACCCTAAACTCTAAAACCCTAACCCTAAAACGCTAAACTCTAAAACACTAAAACCTAAACCCTAAACTGTAAAAACCCTAAAAAACCCCTAAAAAACCCTAAACCCTAAACTCTAAAACCCTAACCAATAAACCTTGAACCCTAAACATTAAACCATAAACCCTAAACCCTAAACCCTAAACCTTAAACCCTAAACCCTAAAACCCTAAACGCTAAAACGCTAAAAAAAACCCTAATCACTAAACCCTAAACCCTAAAGCTTAAAAAAACCCTAAACCCTAAAACCATAAAATCCTAAAAAACCCTAAACCCCAAACCCTAAAACCCTAACCATTAAACCCTAAACCCTAAACCCTAATCCGTAAATACTTAAAACCCCTAAACCTTAAACGCAAAACCCTAGACCCTAAACCAAAAACCCTAAACCATAAACCCTAAAAATCCTAAACCATAAACCCTAAACCCTAAAACTCTAAACCATAAACCCTAAACCCTAAACCCTAAAAAAATTCTAAACCCTAAAAACCATAAACCATAAACCTTAAACCCTAAACCCTAAAACCTATACCCTATACCCTAAAACTCTAAACCCTAAAACCCTAAAAAAAAACCCCTAAACTCTAAACTCTAAACCCTCAACCCTAAAACCCTAAAACTCTAAAAAAAGGTAAACCCTAAACACTAAACCCTAAAAACCTAAAAAAAAACACTAAAGCTTTATACCCTAAAAAAAAAAAAACCTTAAAATCCTTTACCCTAAACCCTAAAATCCCTAAAAAACTTATAACCCTAAACCGTAAAACCTAAAAAATCCTAAACCCTAAAAACCTTAAACCTTAAATCCTATACTCTAAACCCTAAACTTTAAACCCTATAAATTCTAAACCCTAAACCTTAAACCCTAAAATCCTAAACCCTAAACTCTAAAACCCTAACCCTAAAACGCTAAACTCTAAAACCCTAAAACCTAAACCCTAAACTGTAAAAACCCTAAAATCCTAAACCTTAAACCCTAAAAACCCTAAAAAAAAGCTAAAACCCTAAACCCTAAACCTTTAAACCCTAAAAACCCTAAAAACTCCTCAACCCTAAGCACTAAAACAAAAAAAGCCTAAAAAAAAACTTAAAACCCTGACCCCTAAACCGTGAAAACCCTAATAACCCTAAACCATAAACACTAAACTCTAAACCCTTAAAACCCTAAAAAACCCTAAACCTAAAACCCTAAATGCTAAACCATAAACCCTGAAAAAAATCCTAAACCCTTAAAACCTTAAACACTAAATCCTAAACCCTAAACCCTAAAATCTTAAAAAAACCCCTAAACCCTAAACGCTAAACCCTAAAGAAATCCTAAAAAACCCTAAACCCTAAACTCTAAAACCCTAACCACTAAACCCTGAACCCTAAACCTTAAACCTTAAACCCTAAACCTTAAACCCTAAACCCTAAAACCCTAAATCCTAAAACCCTAAAAAAAACCCTAATCACTAAACCATAAACCCTAAAGCCTAAAAAAACCCTAAACCCTAAAACCATAAAATCCTAAAAAACCCTAAACCCCAAACCCTAAAACCCTAACCATTAAACCCTAAACCCTAAACCCTAAACCCTAAACCGTAAATCCTTCAAACCCCTAAACCTTAAACCCAAAACCCTAGACCCTAAACCAGAAACCCTAAACCCTAAACCCTAAAAATCCTAAATGATAAACCCTAAACCCTAAAACCCTAAACCATAAACCCTAAATCCTAAACCCTAAAAAAAATTCTAAACCCTAAAAACCATAAACCCTAAACCCTAAACCCTAAACCCTAAACCCTAAACCCTAAACTGTAAAACCCTAAACCCTGAAACCCTAAAATAAAACCCTAAACCCTAAAAACCTAAAAAAAAAAACACTAAAACCCTAACCCCTAAACCCTAAAACCTAAAAACCCTAAAAAACCCCAAACCCTAAACCCTAAACCCTAAAAACCCTAAAAAAACCCTAAGCCCTAAAAACCCTAAAAAACTGTAAACCCCAAACCCTAAAAAAATCCTTAAATCCTAAAAACCTTAAACCCTAAACCATAAAAAAATCCTAAACCCTAAAAAATCCTAAACCCTAACCCATAAACCCTAAACCTAAATCCTAAACCCTAAACCCTAAAAACCGTAAAAATAAAACCCTAAAATCCTAAACCCTAAATACCCTAAAAAACCTAAAAACCCTAAACCCTAACACCTAAAAACCCTAAACAAAAGCCTAAAACCCTAAACCCTAAAACCCTTAAACCATAAATACCCTAAAAAATCATAAACCCTAAACCACCCTAAACCCTAAACACTTAAAACCCTAAAAAAAAATTGTAAAACCCTAAAGCCTAAACCCTAAAAAAATCTAAACCCTAAAAATCCTAAAAAATAATCCCTAAAACCCTAAACCATAAACGCTAAACCTTAAAAACCCTAAAAAACTTAAAACCCTAAACCCTAAACCCTAAAAAAAACCCTAAACCCTAAAACCCTAAAAAACCCTAAACCCTAGACCCTGAAAAATCCCTAAAAAACCCTAAAAACTAAACTCTAAAACCCTTACCACTAAACGCTAAACCCTAAACCTTAAACCCTAAACCCTAAACCCTAAACACTAAACACTAAACCCTAAATCCCTAAAAACCCTAAACACTAAAGCTTAAACCCTAAAACCCTAAAAAAACCCTAAACCCTAAAAACCAAAAACCCTAAACTCTAGACCCTAAAAAAACCCTAAAAAACCCTAAACACTAAACTCTAAAACCCGAACGACTAAACCCTAAACCCTAAACCTTAAACCCTAAACCCTAAACCTTAAACCCTAAACCCTAAATCCCTAAAAACCCTAAACCATAAACCCTAAACCCTAAACCCTAATCCCTAAACCTTAAAAACCCTAAACCCTAATCCCTAAACCCTAAAACCCTAAACCCTAAACCCTAAACACTAAACCCTAGACCCTAAACCCTAAAAAAACCCTAAACCCTAAAAACCTTAAACCCTAAACCCTAAAACCAATAGACTATACCCTAAAACCCTAAACCCTAAAACCCTAAAAAAATCCCTAAACCCTAAAATTTAAACCCTAAACCCTAAAACCCTAAAACTCTAAAAAATAGTAAACCCTAAACCTTAAACCTTAAACTCTAAAAACCTAAAAGAAAACACTAAAACCCTATACCCTAGAAAATTTTTTAAAATCCTTTACCCTGAACCCTAAAAACCCTAAAAAACTTGTAACCATAAATCGTAAAACCTGAAAAATCCTAAACCCTAAAAAACATCAACCATAAACCCTATATTCTAAACCCTAAACCTTAAACCCTATAAATCCTAAACCCTAAACCCTAAACCCTAAAATCCTAAACCATAAACTCTAAAACCCTAACCCTAAAACCCTAAACCCTAAAACCCTAAAACCTAACCCTAAACCCTAAAAACCCTAAAAAAAAACCCTAAAGTGCTAAACCCTAAACCCTAAAAACCCTTAAAAAAAGCTAAAACCCTAAACCCTATACCCTAAAACCCTTAAAACCTCAAAACCCTAAAAAATCCTAAACCCTAAGCACTAAAACCAAAAAAGCCTAAAAAAAACCCTAAAACCCTAAACCCTAAAAACCCTAATAACCCTATGAAAGTTTGATAGGGATGTTAAGCCATTCTGAACTAGTCCCGAGGCTAACCAAGAGGGGGGGGTGAATTGGTTATTTAAAATAAAACAAAATCTTTTTATAACTTACAGTGAAAATGAATAAAAGCAACGATAAAAAGATCAATCACAGATTTCACCCAAGCAGATAATCGTAACAAAATAAAGTATGAAAAATAATAAGAAAGAGCACACCGAATTTATAGTGGTTCGGTCCAACCTGACCTATGTCCACTCCTCGGAGGCACCCTCCAAGTATTGCATTAACACAAAGTTACTCTCCTTTAGCCCCCACAGTTAGGCGGAGAAGCCCTAACAAAATAACTTCCACCTTCCCCGGTGCGGCGGAGTAGCTGTGTCATTTGACACCAAAGAGATCTTCTTCTTCACAAAACTCTCCTCGAGACGACCCTTGAATCCGATGGTACTTAGGTGCAAACTTGCTGGAGCAAAAGTGTGAACCCCCTCACACTCCTTCAAGAATCCTCCTTCTCAGGGTCTTCTCCCTCTCAAACTCCACCCTTTCCTCTCTCCCTTTCAAGCTCTCTTTTCAAGTTTTCTCCAAAAGAAATGAAGCCTCAATGGCTGCCAAAGACACCTATCAAGTTCCTTGAGAAAGCTTAAATAAAGAGCTCCAAAAACCCTTCCAAATTAGTTCTGGCGGCAAAGATCATCCAGGATGATCGCCGGATCGTCCAGGATGATTTGCTCCAAAAGATGGCTTTAGAAAACCCTAAAAACTCAATTCTTCCGCCAAAGATCATCCAGGACGATCACAGGATCCTCCAGGATGATGTGCTCCAAAAGACGGCTTCAGAAAACCCTAAAAACTCAATTCTACCGCCAAACATTGTCCCAGACGATCGTAGGATCATCCTGGACGATGTGCAAAATTTGACCCGATAGTCCCGTACGATCCTGGGATAGTCCAGGATGATCAGTACAAATTTTGCACAGATCGTCCAGTATGATATACATATCGTCCAGGATGATTAGAACAAATTTTGACTCTTAAATCCTTGCCTAAATTATCATGGCAGCTAGGATTTTGAGATCATATTGGATCGTCCATGACGATATAAATATCATCCAGGATGATTAGTTCAATGAACAGATCGGCCTGGATGATCAGAAATTATCCAGTACGATTTGTTTAAAAGTTGAACTTTTGGTTTTGAAAGGATCTCACTCTCCCTGAGTATGTGTACACATAGTCATAAATAAGCATACACTCTTACAAGACTTGACTCGTGAAATCAAAAAGTACATCAATGAGAAATACAACAAAGCCTATTTTACTCATTCTTGAGTCTTTAATCTTTCTTGGATTGATGCATGATGTTCCTGAAATGTTAGTACACATAAACAAATATATATTCTAAATATTAGAAGATGAACCATAATATTTGTTATCATCAAAATAAAAACTCATGAGCCCGAGTTGTAATAATCTACCCCTTTTTGATGATGGCAAATATTTCTGGTTGGATTTGCAAATAAAAGTATTTTCTCCTAATCTCCCCCTCACAAAAAAAAGACTTTTAAAATAGGGAGAAACACTTTTTTTTTTTAAACAACTAAAAAAATATTAATAAGAAAAAACATCACAAATCCAATAGTACGTTCTCCTCCTTTGAAATTATCAAAAAGAAGAGGAGCAGAAAAAATAAAAGTAAAACAAAAATAGACTAAAAGATCGTAAACGGTCTCTGATCTTATGAAATTTTTGTAAGAATCAAGAATTTTCTTGTAATGAGAAAGTTACCACTTGATTTTATTCAAAAAGCTAAGTAAGGCATGAATTGACTACTTATAACCCAGAAAGGTAAGAGATTCAGAAATTATTAATCCAACCTCAGGTTTTAAAAAGGCTAAAAAACTTTTTAAGCCAATATCTAAATCAAGGAACAAATTAGCTATGAAAATTAAAATCTTTCAAAATTCCTTTCATGAAATATATCTAATAGAAGATTAATGCAAAGTAATGAATCAAAATATCTTGATTTTGAAACTCAAGTAACGAATCTATTAAAAAATTCATAAGAGTTTTCTAAATATTAGAGATTTACAAGAATGGAAGTTAACCTTTATGGGCTTATTTTATGCCTCTTTTCAATATGGCGCTCTTTGCGCATCTTTAGATTTTTGATACACTTTGGGTATCCATTTATTTTTGGCGACATTGCGCATCTTTTGATTTTTTGATACACTTTGTGTATCCTTTCATTTTTGGCGACATTGCGCATCTTTTGATTTTTGTAATTTGCCTCCTTTCTAAATCTTTAAAATCAGCAAACCTTATTCTTTTGATCAAGACGAATAACCTGAATAAGATAATCTTAAAGTTGGTTCATTAATACGCAAAAGATTCCTATGAGATAGACAAAATATTGGGAGATAAAAAAGTTTTAATTTTAAAAACCACTTTATTATTTGAAATATATTTTGAATCAAAAGTAAGATAGCCTTATATAAAGAAATGAGATAGAGAGATAAAATTATGAATTCCTTCCTTTGCTTGATTTTAGAGAAAGCAACCACAACTAACATAGAATTTTAGAAAAAAAAAACAGGAGGTAAATTTTTCATTTTTAAAAAATCAGATCTATAAAAAAAAACTTTGATTTTTAAAAACAAGAGGTGTTACATATGTGCTTGTTCAGAGAAACAATAAAAATAACATCAAAAATATTAAAAGGAAAAACAAAAATAATAAAGCACATAAATTATAACGAACAAACAATAGTAACAGAAAAACAAAATGAAAAACACAAACATACAAAAAGAACATTAATTTTTTCAGATACTTCAAGTAATTGATCGTAAGTAAGCTCACATTCCTCTTCCTGGTCCGACTGACCAGGGTGATGATCAGTCATCAGACACAAATTTGTTTCCTCCTCTTCAGGTTCAGTCTCAGAGGAGTCGGATGCAGAGTGTGCCCAGAACGCCTTCTGAATCCGCTTCTTGTCCTTTCTAAACTTATGTTTCTCCTCACCTTTCTCCTTGCTTGGATGAGCTTTGAGTGTAGGACAATCCACCTTAATGTGTCCAGGATTCCTGCATTCAAAACATACAGGTTCAGATGAACCCTTAAAATTTTTATTGGACTTACCCTTGTTCCACTTCTGAAAGTTCTTGTGTTTCTTCCCTAGAAAGCTTTTGAATTGCCTTGTGATCAAGGCCATGTCATCGCTATCAGACCCGGAAGAGCAAGAATCACTATCGTTGGCCTTCAGTGCCACTGTTTTCTCCTTCTTCCTCTCACCTGCATCAAGCTGTCTTTGGTTCACCCCTTGCTCGTAAGCAATGAGTGATCCGAGTAAGCTATCAATAGAGTAAGTATTTAAATCTTTTGATTCAGTGATTGCAGTTATCTTAGCATCATATGAAGAAGGCAAACATCTAAGTATTTTGTTCACTCTTTTATAGTTTGTAGGTTCTCTACCTAAGGCATGCAAAGAAGTGACGATTTGAGTGAATCTTGTATACATATCAGAAATGGTTTCAGTAGGTTTCATGCGAAACATTTCATAGTCATGAAGCAAAATATTTAACCTAGACTGATTTACCTCAGTTGTACCTTCATACGTGATGCACATTCTATCCAAGATTTCCTTACCAGTTGTTCACGTAGATACATGTATATAATCCTCGGATTTTAAAGCACAGAAAAAACAATTCAAACAATTGGCATTTAATTGTGCTAAAACTCGATCATCAAAAGTCCAATCAGCAAAGGGCAGTTCAGTTTTCACATTATTAATCATTCTAAAAGGTGGTTCATATCCATCCTTAACTAACATCCACATGTGATAGTCAATCGATTGAAGAAAAGTGGACATGCGAGTTTTCCAAAAGTCAAAAGGTATATTATCAAACAATGGCGGTCGTGTAATTGAATAACCTTCAACAGTATTATGATTACCAAAGTTAGACATGGATCAAATTCAAAAGTTTTTAAACTTAAATTTTAAATCCCGCTCTGATACCACTTGAAAGTTTGATAGGGATGTTAAGCCCTGATGAACTAGTCCCGAGGCTAACCAAGAGGGGGTGAATTGGTTATTTAAAAAGTTTACAACAACAATGAAAATCTTTTCGATGATTTACAGCTGAAACGAACAAAACAATCAAACGAAAAGATCGAACACAATTTCACCCAAGTAGTTAATCACAGAGAAATAAAAGTGCAGAAAGTAATTAGAATGAACACACCAGATTTTATAGTGGTTCGGTCAACTTGACCTACGTCCACACCCCGGAGCCTCCCCTCCGGGTATTGCACTAACTCAAACTGTCTCTCCTTTTTCCCCCACAGCAAGGTAGAGAAGCCTGTACAAGAACCTCCTTTCCACCACACGGTGAGGCAGAGAACCCAATGTCCTTCTACTTCCTCCTGAAGCAGGCAGAGAACCTAGGATCTTCTTGCCGACGATCCTCTCCCAAAGAACACCGACACGATGAAAGACGACGAGCGAAGAAGAAGACTCTGATCCTTGCTTGGAGCAACCTTCGTGAACCCCTCACGAACTCCCCCTCACAAGATCCTCTCTCTCTCTCTCCCAAACTCTATCTCTCTATGGTTTCTCTGGAAAGGAAAGTGGCAAAAGATTTTTCTTGTTGGAAGAAAAATATCTTTTATAGGATAGCTTAAAATTTGCCCTAAATCTCAACTGGTCGGCCTCGATCGTCCAGGATGATTGATATATCGTCCTGTACGATCAGTTCAAACTCAGCTGTTTCAGCCTGTACGATCTGGTTCTTCTGGACGATCAGTAGAAAAAGTTGTTCATATCGTCCCGTACGATTTTGCGATCGTCCAGAACGATTAGTGTAAATTGAGGAATATCGTCCAGAAGACAGTTCGGGTCGTCCAGCAAAAGTTATGTTGGACGACCAAAAAATGACTTGATCGTCCAGGACGATAAGGAGATCATCCTGTACGATTAGTTCAAAAAGTGCCCAAATCGCCTTATACACAGTTCGAGTCGTACAACTGTAATGCACTGGATGATCATGATCGTCTGGGACGATCCTGTGATCGTCCTGGACGATATGATCGTATCAATCAAATATAAATTGCTTTCCTTAATTACTAGATTAATTTAGGCATGATTGTACTGGATCGTCCGTCCGGGACGATCAGACCAAATATCTTAAAATAAAAACTTGCCTAACTTGATCTGACGGTTGAGAATTTCTAATTTGAGCATATCATCCCGTACGATCCAAAGATCGTCCAGGATGATCTGCTTAATCAGACCCTCTTAACTTGGTCGCCCTTATTAGGATTTCTGTTTTTACTTGATCGTCCAGGACGATGTGACTATCATCCTCGTCCTGGACGATGTGACTATCGTCCAAGATGATCTGAACTAAAATTTGATTAGAAACTCTAATTCACTCAACCTCTCCCCCTGAGTGTGTCTGTGTAAGGTTATTTAGCTAGGGGATCAGTTACATTACAATTGACTCAAGAAAAAGAAAAATAGTAAACTTAGACACACTTGGACCCGATCTTGAGTTGGCTTGAGTTGCTCGTGATCTTTTGTGCCTGAAACGGGTTAGCCAAGCAAAACACAATAGAGACACGTTTGTCATCATCAAAACCAAATTTGCAACACAGTAAACCATAAACCTTAAAAATCCTAAAATACACCAAACGCGAAACCCTAAATGCTAAACACTAAACCCTAAAAAAAATCTTAAACCCTAAAAACCTTAAACCCTAAACCCTAAACCCTTAAAAAAACCCTAAACCCTAAACCCTAGACCCTAAAAAAATCCTAAAAAATGCTAAACCATAAACTCTAAAACACAAACAACTAAACCCTGAACCCTAAACCTTAAACCTTAAACCCTAAACCCTAAACCCTAAACCGTAAAACCCTAAACCGTAAAACCCTAAAAATAACCCTAATCACTAAACCTTAAACCCTAAAGCCTAAAAAAACCCTAAACCACAAAACCATAAAATCCTAAAAAACCCTAAAGCCTAAACCCTAAAACCCTAACCATTAAACGCTAAACCCTAAACCATAGACCATAAACCAGAAACCCTAAACCCTAAATACCTAAAAACGCTAAACCTTAAACCCAAAACCCTAGACCCTAAACCAGAAACCCTAAACCCTAAACCCTAAAAATCCTAAACCATAAACCCTAAACCCTAAAACCCTAAACCATAGACCCTAAACCCTAAAAAAAATTCTAATCCCTAAAAACCATAAACCCTAAACCCTAAAATCCTAAACCATAGACCCTAAACCCTAAAAAAAAATCTAAACCCTAAAAACCATAAAGTCTAAACCTTAAACCCTAAACCCTAAACCCTAAACCCTAAAACCCTAAACCCTAAAACCCTAAAATGAAACCCTAAACCCTAAACCCTAAAAACCTAAAAACAAAAACACTAAAACCTTAACCCCTATACCCTAAAACCTAAAAATCTTAAAAAACCCCAAACCCAAAACCATAAACCCTAAAAACCCAAAAAAAAATCCTAAGCCCTAAAAAACCTAAAAAACTGTAAACCCTAAACCCTAAAAAAATCCTTAAACCCTGACAACCTTAAATCCTAAACCCTAAACCCTAAACCATAAAAAAATCCTAAACCCTAAAAAATCCTAAACTCTAACCCATATAACCAAAACCTAAACCCTAAACCCTAAAAACCCTAAAAATAAAACCCTAAACCCTAAATACCCAAAAAATTCGTAAAAAACCCTAAACCCTAAACCTTAAAAACCCTAAAAAAAAAGCCTAAAACCCTAAACCCTAAACCCTAAAACCCTTAAACCCTAAATACCCTAAAAAACGATAAACCCTAAACACTTAAAACCCTAAAAAAAAAACTGTAAAACCCTAAAGCCTAAAGCCTAAAAAACTATAAACCCTAAAAACCCTAAAAAAAAATCCCTAAAACCCTAAACCATAAACGCTAAACCCTAAAAACCTTAAAAAACTTAAAACCCTAAACATTAAACCCTAAAAAAAGCCTTAAACCCTAAAAACCATAAACACTAATCCCAAAACCCTAAATCCTAAACTCTAAAACCTATAACCCTAAACCCTAAAACCCTAAAAAACCCCTAAACCCTAGACCCTAAAAAAACCCTAAAAAACCCTAAACACTAAACTCTAAAACCCTAACCACTAAACCCTAAACCCTAAACCTTAAACCCTAAACACTAAACACTAATCCTTAAACCCTAAATCCTTAAAAACCCTAAACCCTAAACCCTAATCCCTAATCCCTAAACCTTAAAAACCCTAAGCCCTAATCCCTAAACCCTAAAACCCTAAACCCTAAACCCTAAACACTAAACCATAAACCCTAAACCCTAAAAAAAACCCTAAACCCAATCCTTCAAGGCTAAAACCCTAAACCCTAAAACCCTAAAAAAAATCCCTAAACCCAAAACTCTAATCCCTAAACCTTAAAACCCTAAAACCCCAAACCCTAAAAAAAAACCTTTAAATCTTTTACCCTAAACCCTAAAAACCTGTAACCATAAACCCTAAAAAATCCTAAACCCTAAAAACCATAAACCCTAAACCTTAAACCCTAAAAATCCTAAACCCTAAACCCTAAACCCTAAAAAAACCCTAAACCCTAAAATCCTAAACCCTAAACTCTAAAACACTAACCCCAAAGCACTAAACCCTAAACCCTATAACCTAAACCCAAAACCTTAAACCCTATATATCCTAAACACTAAACCTTAAACCCTAAAAAAATCATAAACACTAAAATCCTAATCCCTAAACTCTAAAACCTTAACCCCAAAACACTAAACACTAAAACCCTAAACCTAAACCCTAAACCCTAAAAACCCTACAAAAAAAACCCGAATACCCTAAACCCTAAACCCTAAAAACCCTAAAAAAAAGCTAAAACACTAAACCCTAAACCCTAAAACCCTTAAACCATAAAGACCATAAAAAACCCTAAACCCTAAAAAGCCTTAAAAAAAATCATAAACCTATACCCTAAATCCTAAAAACCCTAATAACCCTAAACCCTAAACACTAAACCCTAAACCCTAAAAACCCTAAACCTAAAACCGTAAATGCTAAACCCTAAACCCTGAAAAAAATCCTAAACCGTAAGAACCTTAAACCCTAAACCCTTAAAAAAACCTAAACCCTAAACCCTAGACCCTAAAAAAATCCTAAAAAACCCTAAACCCTAAACTATAAAACCCTAACCACTAAACTCTGAACCCTAAACCTTAAACCTTAAATGCTAAACCCTAAACCCTAAACCCTAAACCCTAAAACCCTAAACCTTAAAACCCTAAAAATAAAACCCTAATCACTAAACCCTAAACCCTAAAGCCTAAAAAAACCCTAAACTTCAAAACCATAAAATCCTAAAAACCCTAAACCCTAAACCTTAAAACCCTAACAATTAAACCCTAAACCGTAAATCCCTAAAAACCCTGAACCTTAATCCCAAAACACTAGAACCTAAACCCTAAACCCTAAACCCTAAATATCCTAAACAATAAACCCTAAACCCTAAAACCCTAAACCATAACCCTAAACCCTAAACCCTTAAAAAAACTCTAAACCCTAAAAACCTTAAACCCTAAACTTTAAACCCTAAACCCTAAAACCCTAAACCCCAAAAACCTAAAAACAAAAACACTAAAACCCTTACCCCTAAACCGTAGACCCTAAAAACCCTTAAAAACCCCAAACCCTAAACCCTAAACCCTAAAAACACTAAAAAAACCCTAAGCCCTAAAAACCCTAAAAAATTGTAAACCATAAAACCTAAACCTTAAAAAAATCTTTAAACCCTAACAACCTTAAACCCTAAACCCTAAACTCTAAACCATAAAAAAATCCTAAACCCTAAAAAACCCTACACCCTAAACCTTAACACCCTAACCCATAAACCCTAAACCTAAACCCTTATTTGGTTTATTTGGTTGGATAGGAATGATGCTAAATTTAGAAACATTCCTATGAATCACAATAGGATTATTGCTAGAGCTAAGGAGAAGATTAATAGCTTATATAATGCTGATCTTTTTAAACCTTTGCATTTTTGTGGTTTTAAGCATGTGACTAAGAAGCTTTGTCCTAAGTTCTTTGAGCATAAGGTTGAGACTATTTCTAGATTTGTTTATTGGAGAAAACCTAGAAATAACTTTATCAAGATTAATACTGATGGATCGGTTGCCGCTGGTAAGTATGGGTGTGGTGGTATTTTAAGGGATAATATGGGTAATTTGGTTCTCTGTTTTACTTGTCCTATTGATTGTTGTTATGTTCTTTATGCTGAGTTAAGGGCTTTATATCTTGCTCTCCAGATTGCTCTTTCTAAAGGGTTTGTTAGGCTTTGGATTAAAGTTGATGCTTTATTAATTATCCATTTCCTTAACAATGATAATTCAGGTAATGCTGATATTTTTTATCTGTTAAGGGATTTTAAGAATATGCTTTCCCACTGTGATTATTCTTTATCTCATATTTGGAGAGAAGGTAATGTTTGTGCGGATTTTTTAGCTCGCATGGGGGCTGATTATAATTCTTTAACTATTTTTAAGAATGAGGAGATACCTTATTTATTGAAAGGTATGATTCGAATTAACAAAGCTGGTTTGCCTTATCTAAGGAAATGACTGTTGACAGTTTTTGTTTTTTGGTGTTGTAAGACTTGGACTTTTTGGCTGCAGGTTTGGTCTTCTATTGATCTTTTTGAATTGAGGTTTGTTAGAGTTGTGGTGGGCGTTTTTGTGGATGACTGTGAGGTTTTTTTGGGTTAACTGATTATAGAATCTTCTTTCTGCCACTCTCTTGGTTTGGTTATCTTTGTGTGGGCTGCTCTGGTTGGGGTTGGGGTTGTTGGGGTTGAGGGAATCAGGTTGGTGCTGATTCTGGTGGGGGTGGGTGTAGTTTTGGGGGCTTTTTAGTGTTGGTTTCGTTTTGTGGCCTGGGTTTGGTGGGATGCTGTGCTAACTGGTTGGTTTGTTGGTTTCTGGTGGTTGTTTTTGTTGGTTGGAGTTGTTGGTTGAAGTTTGTTTTTTGGGGGGTTTTATGGTCTGCTGCTATCTTCCCAATTGAGTTTGGTAGTTTTTGGATTCCATTTTTAGTTTTTCCTTCATTACCTCATTTGTTTGTTATTATTTCTTGCCTTGTTTGCTAAATTTTAATGACTTTACTGTTGAGTGTGTGCAGATTTTGTAGGCTAGATTGGTTCCTTCTATCTCTTTTTTTGCAGTAGGAGTCTAATTGGCAGTTTGCTGGATTTTGGAGCCAAGGATGGTGGCAGCTATTTGGTGTTTTTAGATTAGGTTTTTCGTTCTCTTTTTGTTGCTCTTTTTTGTTGTAATTAGATTAGGGACTTTAGGCTCCTTAGGTTTTAGTTTTATTTTTTTTCATTGTAGCTCCTTGAGAGCATTTAGGGGAGCTCTAAGTCCCTCTAAGGACTCTTTGTAATCATTTTCTTTTATGAAACACGAAGGCCCCTACAGAGGGTTTTAACCAAAAAAAAAACCCTAAACCTAAACCCTAAACCATAAACCCTAAAAACCCTAAAAACCAAAACCCTAAAACCCTAGACCCTAAACCCTAAACCCTAAATACCCTAAAAATTCCTAAAAAACCCTAAACCATAAACCCTAAAAACCCTAAAAAAAGACTAAAACCCTAAACCCTAAACCATAAAACCCTTAAACCCTAAAAACCCTAAAAAAACCATAAACCCTAAACCCTAAACACTTAAAACCCTAAAAAAAAAATCATAAAACCCTAAAAAACTCTAAACCCTAAAAACCCTAAAAAATAATCCCTAAAACCCTAAACCCTAAACGCTAAACCTTAAAACCCTAAAAAACTTAAAACACTAAACCCTAAACACTATAAAAAACACCCAAAACCCTCAAAACCATAAACACTAATCCCTAAACCCTAAATCCTAAACTTTAAAACCTAAAGCGCTAAACCCTAAAACCCTAAAACCATAAACTCTAAACAATAAACCCTAAACAATAGAGCATAAAAAAATCCTAAAAAACCCTAAACACTAAACACTAAAACCCTAACCACTAAACCCTAAACCTTAAACCCTAAACCCTAAACACTATACCATAAACCCTAAATCCATAAAAACCCTAAACCCTAAACCCTAATCCCTAAACCTTAAAAACCCTAATCCCTAAACCCTAAAACCCTAACCCCTAAACCCTAAACACTAAACCCTAAACCCTAAACCCTAAGAAAAACCCTAAACCCTCAAAACCTTAAACCATAAACCCTAAAACCTAAACCCTAAACCGTAAAACCCTAAACTTTAAAACCCTAAAAAAAATCCCGAAACCCTAAACTCTAAATCCTAAACCCTAAAACCCTAAAACCCTAAAAAACAAGAAACCCTAAACCCTAAAAACCTAAAAAAAAAACACTAAAACCCTAAACCCTAAAAATAAAAAAACCTCAAAATCCTTTACCCTAAATCCTAAAAATCTTAAAAAGCCTGTAACCAAAAACCGTAAACCCTAAACCCTAAAAACCTTAATCCCTAAACCCTAAACCCTAAATCCTAAACCGTTAACTCTAAACCCTAAAAAAAACCTAAACACTAAAATCCTAAACCCTAAACTCTAAAACCCTAACCCCAAAACCTTAAACCCTAAATCCTAAAACCCTAAAACCAAAACTCTAAACCCTAAAAACACTAAAAAAAACCCTAAAAACTTAAACCCTTAAAACCGTGAAAAAAAAAGCTAAAATCCTAAACCCTAAACCTTAAAACTCTAAAACCCTAAAAATCCTAAAAAACTCCAAACCCTAAACACTAAGCACTAAGCCCAACAAAGCCTAAAAAATAACCCTAAAACCCTAAACCCTAAACCCTAAAAACCCTAATAACCCTAAAACCTGAAAGTTCGATAGGGATGTTAAGCCGTAGTGAACTAGTCCCAAGGCTAACCAAGAGGGGGGGGGGGGTGAATTGGTTATTTAAAAATATCACGATAACAATGAAAATCTTTTCGATACATAGCAACAGAAACACATGAACAAGAACGAAAAGATCAACCACAGATATTCACTCAAGCAGTTAATATCAGAAAAGTAAAGTGCAAAACTGAATCAGAAAAGCAAATCAGATTTTATAGTGGTTCGGTCAACTTGACCTACGTCCACTCCCCGGAGCCTCCCCTCCGGGTATTGCACTAAACAAAAAGTGTCTTTCCTTTTGCTCGCACAGCAAGGCAGAGAAGCCTGTAAAAACACCTCCTTTTCACCACACGATGAGGCAGAGAACCCGACCTCCTTTTGCTTCCTCCTGAAGCAGGTAGAGAACCTTCGAACTCCTTCTGCTTCCACCTGAAGCGGGCAGAGAACCCTGGATCTTCTTGCGAACGATCCTCCCATGACGAACACCGACTAGACGAAAGACGACGAGCGGAGAAGATGACTCCGATCCGTGCTTGGAGCAACCTTAGTGAATCCCTCACTAACTCCCCCTCACAAGATCTTCTCTCTCTCTCTCCCAACTCTCTCTCTCTAGGGTTTCTCAGGGAAGGAAGGCAGCAAAATATGATTCTTATTTTTGGAAAAAGTTCTTTTAAAGGAGGGCTTAAAATTCGCCCTAAATCTCAACTGGCTGGCCAAGATCGTCTAGGACGATCGATAGATCGTCCTGTATGATCAGTTCAAATTCAGCTGTTTCAACCTGGACGATAGGCTCTTCTGGACGATCAGTAGAAAAAGTTGTTCATATCATCCCGTACGATCCTGCGATCGTCCGGGACGATTAGTTCAAATCAAGGAAAATCGTCCAGAGGACAGCTCGGGTCGTCCAGAGAAATCTGTGCTGGACGATCAAAAAATGACTTTAATCGTCCAGGACGATTGGGACATCGTCCTATACGATTAGTTCAAAAAGGCCCCAAATTATCCTGAACACAGTTCGGGTCGTACAGCTGAAATGCACAAAATGATCATGATCGTCTGGGACGATCCTGCGATCGTCTAGGACGATATGATCGTATCAACCAAAAATAAATTACTTTCCTTAATTACCAGATTAAATTAGGCATGATTGTACTGAATCGTTCGGGACGATACACGTATCGTCCAGGATGATCAGACCAAGTATCTAAAAATAAGAACTTGCCTAACTTGATCTAGCGGCTGAGAATTTTTGATTTGGGCATATCATCCCGTACGATCCATAGATCGTCTAGGACGATCTGCTTAATCATACCCTCTTAACTTAGTCGCCCTAATTAGTGTTTCTATTTTGGCTGGATCGTCCAGGATGATGTGGAAATCATCCAGGACGATCTGAACAAAATTTGAACAGACACTCTAATTCACTCAAGCTCTCCCCCTGAGTGTGTGTGTGCAAGGTTACTTAGCTAGGGGATCAGTTACATTACAATTGACTCAATAAAAGGAAAAATCATACATTTGACACACTTGGACCCGATCTTGAGTTGACTTGAGTGGCTAGTGGTCTTTTGTGCCTGAAACAGATTAGCCAAGCAAAACACACTGGAAACATGTTTGTCATCATCAAAACCAGATTTGCAACAATCTCCCCCTTTTTGATGATGGCAAATATTGGTAAAGTAGTTTGAAAATAAAAGTAAACTAGGAGATCAAAACACAAACATTTTTTAAATTTTCATTTAACAACTAAAACCATACAGGAACCATGACTCATAAAACAGAAACAGACATGACTACACAACTGACTCCCCCTTTTGACATCACAAAAAGGAGGAGGAAAAATAGAACAACTATAAAACACAACTGACTCCCCCCCTTTTTTTTTACTTTAGATTCAAAAACCAATGACAGGACGATTGACAGCGCTGAAATCCAGAAAAGGTTGGAAATTATTAACTTTCGTAACTCCGACCCCGGGCACCTTATCAATGCAAACCACTTTCAAAACAAAAATCCGATTCAGAAGAAAAGACATTAGATTTGAAAAGAGATCCTTTCAAACCTCTTTCCAGAAAAATATCTGATATAATAGTGTTACAAAGTAAAAAATCAGAAATCGCGATTTTCAAAACTCAAGCTTTGAAAATATTAAGTGGCGCACAGATTTCTCTAAGACATTTAACAATCTGAAAGGGAAGAAAGCTTGGTTTGGGCTCATTTTGTGCCTCTTTTTCAAGTTGGTTGGCGCTTTGCACATCTTTTGATTTTTGATACACTTTGTGTATCCAATTTGGCAATTTCGTATCTTTTCAGTTTTGGGCACATTTTATGCCTCTTTTCAAATTATCTGGCGCACTGCACATCTTTTATAAGCTTTCTCCTTTTCATAATCATTAAATAGTCTCAGTTGTGAGATTATCTTCCAGACATAGCAGATGACTCTCCACAGTAAGGAAGAATGATTCACAAAACAAAAGCCATACAATATATGATAAATGCAATCACTTGGTTTAGAAAATCAAACTAATGACTCAAGACTTTGAAAATCACTATTGATATGAGGCAGATTACTGTAGGAAGATAAAATAATCTCTATTTCAAAAACTAACATTTTAATTTTGAAGAGGATTTTTATTCAAAAGAACCTACACACCAGTAAAGGAGTTAGAGGAAGAGAAACAATTATCAATGTTTCTTCCCTTTAATAGATTCAGCGAAGTCAATCACTACTTACCAGCTTCCAAACCAAAACAAGGTAAAAACTTCCAGTCAAAAATTCAGATCATCAGAAGTAGTGAGCGGTGATCAGATCTTGAAAAGCATAAAACAGTAAGTGTAAGATATGAACCAGTAAATAAATAAAAATAGGTAGAAAATCACAGCAAAGTAAATACTCAAATCAAACTACTAGTAAGGCTAACACAGAAATCAGCAGAAGAAATAAAATCAACTGAAAGAAAATAATCCAACCAAAACTAACTAACAGAAATCAGAAATCAGAATACCAAAACTAACTAACAGAAATAAAAAATCATAATACCAAAACTAACTAACAGAAATCAGAATACCAATCAGAACAATCATAAATCAGCAGTCATCAGAATCAAGCATTTATATCAATCACTCCTAATCTGGTTCTCAAAATGCTGAATAAGTCAAAGGCCAGTGGTTTAGTGAATATGTCAGCCAGCTAATTTTCAGTTGCTACATGATGTAGCTCAATGTCCCCTTTTGCAACATGGTCCCTAATGAAGTGATGCTTAATATCAATGTGTTGGGTCCTAGAATATTGGATTGGATTCTTAGAGAAACAGATGGCACTAGTATTATCACACAGAACAGAAATTGTGCCAACATGTACTCCTAAATCCAAGACTTGTTGCTTCAACCAAAGAACTTGGGCCATACAACTCCCTAAGGCAATGTACTCAGCTTCAATAGTGGAAAGAGCAACTGAGTTCTGTTTTCTACTGGACCAGGAGACTAACGACAGTCCTATGAATTGACAAGTCCCAGAAGTACTCTTCCTATCCACCCTACACCCCGCAATATCAGAATCAGAATATCCAATGATCTCAAAAGAGGTGTTGTGCCTAGGGTACCAAATTCCTAGGTTTGGGGTTCCTAAAAGATATCTAAGAATTCTCTTAACAGCAGTCAGGTGGGACTCTTTAGGATCAGCCTGAAACCTAGCACAAAGACAGACACTAAACATGATATCAGGTCGGCTAACATTCAAGTAAAGCAGTGAACCTATTATCCCTCTATACTTCTTCTGATCAATAGATTTTCCATTTGAATCCTTATCTAACTGAACTGAGGAGGGCATAGGAGTATTAATTGGCTTGGCTTTGTCCATTTTATATTTCTTCAAAATGTCCTTAGGGTATTTTGATTGATTGAGAAAGGTTCCATCATCCGTTTGTCTTATGCTAAACCCCAAAAAGTAGGACAATTCTCCCATCATACTCATCTCAAACTCCTTACTCATTATTTTAGAAAACTCTTCACATAAATATTTATCAGAAGATCCAAAAATTATATCATCAACATAGATCTGGATAATGAGTAAGTCATCTCCTAATCTCCTCAGAAAAAGGGTGGTGTCTACATTCCCCTTAACAAACTCCCTTTCTAACAGGAATGTGCTAAGCCTCTCATACCAAGCTCTGGGTGCCTGTTTCAATCCATATAAGGCCTTTTTTAATTTATAGACATGACTTGGATATTGGGAACTCTCAAAACCTGGGGGTTGTTCTACAAAAACATCTTCTTTAATTACCCCATTTAAAAAGGCACTCTTGACATCCATTTGAAACAGCTTAAATCCCTTATAACAGGCAAAGGCTAGTAGCACCCTAATGGCTTCCAATCTAGCTACAGGGGCAAAAGTCTCCTCAAAATCAATCCCTTCTATCTGATTATACCCCTTAGCCACCAATCTTGCCTTATTTCTCACCACCACACCAGAATCATTCATCTTATTCTTAAAGACCCACTTAGTTCCCACAACACTTTGATTTTTATGTCTTTCTACTAACTCCCAAACATCATTCCTTACAAATTGATTCAATTCTTCCTGCAGAGCTAAAATCCAAAATTCATCTGAGAAGGCTTGATTGATGTTGGTGGGTTCATTCATTGAGATAAAGGCAGAATGGTTTACTTCCTTCCCCAGTCCATGCCTAGTCCTAACACCTTCAGAAGGGTCTCCTAAGATCAGTTCTTTAGGATGACTCGAAGAATATCTCCAATTTCTAGGCAACTCGGTTTGAGGTTCTACCCTTTCCTCTAAATTTGTATTTCCAACTCCTTGGGTAACCTCAATAATCTCTTCATCTTCAACTTCAGATCTAGACTCCTTAGGATCAGATTCATCAAACACTACATGGGTTATTTCTTCCACCACCAAAGTCCTCCTATTGAACACCCTAAAGGATTTCCCCACACTTGAATATCCTAAGAACACTCCTTCATCAGATTTGGGGTAAAATTTTCCTAAGGGTGACTTCCCGTTGTTCAGAATGAAAACCTTACAGCCAAAGACATGGAGGTGTGACAGATTTGGAGTTCTACCCTTAATGATCTCATAAGGTGTCTTGTTCAGTTTGACTCTCACATTCACCCTATTCAGCACATAATAGGCAGTGTTCACCGCTTCAGCCCAAAAGTATTTTGGAAGTGAATACTCGGCAAGCATGGCTCTAGCGGCTTCCACTAAGGTCATGTTCTTCCTTTCAGCTACCCCGTTCTGCTGAGGGGTCCTAGGAGCTGAAAAATTGTGACTAATCCCATGATTCTCACAAAAACTTCCAAATCATTCATTTTCAAACTCCCCTCCGTGATCACTATGGATGGTAATAATCTCACATCCTAACTTCTTCTGAATCCAAGTAGAGAAGGATCTAAACTCATCAAATGACTCAGATTTATGTGACAAAAACTTAACCCAAGTGAACCTGGAATAATCATCTACAATCACAAAACCATAGACTCTCCCCCCTAAGCTGGCAGTGCTAATGGGTCTAAAGAGGTCCATGTGAAGAACTTCTAAAGGTCTAGAGGTGTTAATGTCCTTAACAGAGTGAAAAGAGGACTGGACTTGCTTCCCCAACTGACAGACATCACACAGGTGATCCTTAGTGAACTTAAGCTTGGGCACACCTCTAACTAAGTCCTTTTGGGTGACTCTCCTAAGGGTTTTCATACTGGCATGACACAATCTCCTATGCCATAGCCAAGACTCATCAGCAGCAGTTTTTAAGCAAATTGAATTATCAGATTTAATGCTACTTACATGCAGCTTGTAGACGTTATTGATCCTTTGCCCCTGCAAAACAACTTCATCATTTAAGCTTAAAATGCAGCCAGTGGGCAGGAATTTGATGCTGTATCCCTTGTCACAGAGTTGACTGATGCTTAGGAAGTTGTATTTTAGTCCATCTACAAGCAAAACATTATCAATCATAAAATTTTTGGAATCACCAATTATACCTGAGCCTACCACCTTCCCGGTGGTGTTATCTCCAAGTGTAGCCTTTCCTCCAGCTCTGGCCTCCAGCGAAATGAACTGATTTGCATCTCCAGTCATATGTCTCGAACATCCACTGTCCAGGTACCACATGCTCTCATGAGGTCTTGTGTGAGAGCACACTTACAAAAGTATCAAACATCAGTCTTAGGAACCCAAACAGGTTTGGGTTCCTTCTTATGAAAAGAAGAATGCAATGCATGCGTGCTGTGCTGTGAAACAGGTAGTTTGGGTTTCCACACCCAATGTGTACTACGGTGAACAGTGCAGGTGCGAGAAATATGTCCTAACATGCCACATGAAAAACATCTAACACCAGGAAAAGGGTTAACTAATCTACGTGGATGATAATGCCTCTTCCTAGATGTATATGAAACATGCTTTGAAGAACTTGCTACAGATTTTTCAAAAGGTGGCGGTGCATAAAACTGTTCAAAAGTAGGCGGTATTTTGTTCTTTTCAAAAGCACTGATCTTTACCTTCAAAAACTCATTTTCTTTCTTTAAATTTGTAATTTCAAATTTTAAGGTTCCATTGCTACTTTCTACTTCACATGCCATTATATCTAACTCTTTAAAAGCTCTTTCTAAGTCCAGATGCGTAGTTTTCAATGAATCATGCTCATACACTAAATAAGAATATTTTTTATTCAACTCATCGAATTCATCAAGCAAAGACATGTGATTGGAATCAAGTGTGGAATGATCTTTAACTACAAAATCATGCTCTTTTTGCAAAGTTAAGTAATCTAATTTCAAACTAGCATGAGTTTTCTTAAGTTTCATATAGGTTGTATGAATTCTTTCAGAAACTTCAAATAATTGATCGTAAGTTAGCTCACATATCTCTTCCTGGTCCGACTGACCAGGGTGATCATCAGCCATCAGACATAAGTTTGTTTCCTCCTCTTCAGCTTCAGTCTCAGAAGAGTCGGATGCAGAGTCTGCCCAGAACGGCTTCTGAATCCGCTTCTTGTCCTTTCTAAACTTTGGTTTCTCCTCACCCTTCTCCTTGCTTGGGTGAGCTTTAAGTGTAGGACAATAAGCCTTAATGTGTCCAGGCTTCCTGCATTCAAAACAAATAGATTCAGATGAACCCTTAAATTTTTTATTGGACTTACCCTTGTTCCACTTCTGATAGTTCTTATGTTTCTTCCTTAGAAAGCTTTTGAATTGCCTTGTGATTAAGGCAACATCATCGCTATCAGACCCAGAAGTGCTAGCATCTGAATCTTTGGCCTTTAGTGCCACTGTCTTCTCTTTCTTGCATTCACCTGCATCAAGTTGCCTTTGGTTCACCCCTTGCTCGTAAGCAATGAGTGATCCAAGTAAGCTGTCAATAGAGTAAGTATTTAAATCTTTAGATTCAGTAATAGCAGTAATCTTAGCATCATAAGAAGCAGGCAAACATCTAAGAATTTTGTTCACTCTTTCGTAGTTAGTAAGTTCTCTACCTAGAGCATACAAAGAGGTAACAATCTGAGTGAACCTTGTGTATATTTCTGAAATAGTCTCACTAGGTTTCATGTGAAAAAGTTCATAATCAAGTAACAAGATGTTTAACCTAGACTATTTGACTTCAGTTGTACCTTCGTATGCTATGCATAATCTATCCCAGATTTCCTTTCCCGTTGTACAAGTAGAAACATGCATATAGTCTTCAGATTTTAAAGCACAAAAGAAACAGTTCAAGCATTTTGCATTTAACTGTGCTAAATCACGATCATCAAATGTCCAATCAGCAAAAGGCAATTCAGTTTTCACATTGTTAATCAGTCTAAAAGGTGGTTCGTATCCGTCCTTAACTAACATCCACATGCGATAATCAAAAGATTTCAGAAAAGTAGACATGCGTGTTTTCCAAAAATCAAAAGGAATATTATCAAACAACTGTGGTCTTGTAATAGAATATTCTTCAGCAGTATTACGATTGTTACAGTTAGCCATGGATCAAATTCAAAAGTTTTTAAACCTAAATTTTGAATCCCGCTCTGATACCACTTGAAAGTTCGATAGGGATGTTAAGCCCTAATGAACTAGTCCCGAGGCTAACCAAGAGGGGGGGGGTGAATTGGTTATTTCAAAATTTCCCGATAACAATGAAAATCTTTTCGATACGTAGCAGCGGAAACACATGAACACGAACGAAAAGATTAACCACAGATATTCACCCAAGCAGTTAATATCATAAAAGTAAAGTGCAAAACAGAATCAGAAAAGCAAACCAGATTTTATAGTGGTTCGGCCAACTTGACCTACGTCCACTCCCCGGAGCCTCCTCTCCGGGTATTGCACTAAAAAAAAGTGTCTCTCCTTTTGCTCCCACAGCAAGGCGGAGAAGCCTGTACAAACACCTCCTTTTCACCACACGGTGAGGTAGAGAACCCGACCTCCTTTCGCTTCCTCCTGAAGCAGGTAGAGAACCTTCGAACTCCTTTTGCTTCCACCTGAAGCGGGAAGAGAACCCCGGATCTTCTTGCGAACGATCGTCCCACGACGAACACCGACTAGACGAAAGATGACGAGCGGAGAAGACGACTCTGATCCGTGCTTGGAGCAACCTTAGGGAATCCCTCACTAACTCCCCCTCACAAGATCTTCTCTCTCTCTCCCAACTCTCTCTCTCTAGGGTTTCTCAGGGAAGGAAGGCAGCAAAAGATGATTCTTATTTTTGGAAAAAGTTCTTTTAAAGGAGGGCTTAAAATTTGCCCTAAATCTCAACTGGTCGGCCAAGATCGTCCAGGAAGATCGATAGATCGTCCTGTACGATCAGTTCAAATTCAGCTGTTTCAGCCTGGACGATTAGGCTCTTCTGGACGATCAGTAGAAAAAGTTGTTCATATCGTCCCGTACGATCCTGCGATCGTCCGGGACGATTAGTGCAAATCAAGGAAAATCGTCCAGAGGACAGCTTGGGTCGTCCAGAGAAATCTGTGCTGGACGACCAAAAAATGACTTGATCGTCCAGGACGATTGGGACATCGTCCTGTATGATTAGTTCAAAAAGGCCCCAAATCGGCCTGAATACAGTTCGGGTCGTACAGCTGAAATGCACTAAACGATCATAATCGTCCGGGACGATCCTGCGATCGTCCAGGACGATATGATCGTATCAACCAAAAATAAATTGCTTTTCTTAATTACCAGAGTAAATTAGGCATGATTGTACTGAATCGTCCGGGATGATACACGTTTCGTACGGGACGATCAGACCAAGTATCTAAAAATAAAAACTTGGCTAACTTGATCTGGCGGCTGAGAATTTCTGATTTGGGCATATGGTCCCGTACGATCCATAGATCGTCCAGGACGATCTGCTTAATCAGACCCTCTTAACTTAGTCGCCCTAATTAGGGTTTCTGTTTTGGCTGGATCGTCCAGGACGATGTGGAAATTGTCCAAGACGATCTGAACAAAATTTGAACAGAAACTCTAATTCACTCAAGCTCTCCCCCTGAGTGTGTTTATGCAAGGTTACTTAGCTAGGGGATCAGTTACATTACAATTGACTTAATAAAAGGAAAAATCATACATTTGACACACTTGGACCCGATCTTGAGTTGACTTGAGTGGCTCGTGGTCTTTTGTGCCTGAAACAGATTAGCCAAGCAAAACACACTGGAAACATGTTTGTCATCATCAAAACCAGATTTGCAACAAAACATAAACACTAAACCCTAGACCCTAAACACTAAACCCTAAATACCCTAAAAAATCCTAAAAAATCCTAAACCATAAACCCTAAAAACCCTAAAAAAAAAAGAGTAAAACCCTAAACCCGAAAACCCTTAAACCCTAAAAACCCTAAAAAACCATAAACCCTAAACCACCCTAAACCCTAAACACTTAAAACCCTAAAAAAATCATAAAACCCTAAAAAACTCTAAACCCTAAAAACCCTAAAAAATAATCCCTAAAACCGTAAACCCTAAACGCTAAACCCGAAAGACCGTAAAAAACTCAAAACCCTAAACCCTAAACACTATAAAAAACACCATAAACCCTAAAAACCATAAACACTAATCCCTAAACCCTAAATCCTAAACTTTAAAACCTAAGGCCCTAAACCCTAAAACCCTAAAACCATAAACTCTAAACAATAAACCCTAAACAATAGACCCTAAAAAAATCCTAAAAAACCCTAAACACTAAACTCTAAAACCCTAACCACTAAACCCTAAACCTTAAACCCTAAACCCTAAACACTATACCCTAAACCCTAAATCCATAAAAACCCTAAACCCTAAACCCTAAATCCATAAAAACCCTAAACCATAAACCCAAATCCCTAAACCTTAAAATCCCTAATCCCTAAACCCTAAAACCCTAAACCCTAAACACTAAACCCTAAACCCTAAACCATAAAAAAAACCCCTAAACCCTCAAAACCATAAACCATAAACCCTAAAACCTAAACCCTAAACCGTAAAACCCTAAACCATAAAACCCTAAAAAAAATCCCAAAACCCTAAACCCTAAAACCCTAAAACACTAAAAAATAGTAAACCCTAAACCCTAAACCCTAAACCCTAAAAACCTAACAAAAAAATACTAAATCCCTAAACCCTAAAAAAAAAAACCTCAAAATCCTTTACCCTAAACCCTAAAAATCTTAAAAGCTTGTAACCAAAAACCGTAAACCCTAAACCCTAAAAACCGCAAACCCTAAACCCTAAACCCTAAATCCTAAACCGTTAACCCTAAACCCTAAAAAAAACCTAAACCCTAAAATCCCAAACCCTAAACTCTAAAACCCTAACCCCAAAACTCTAAACCTATGCCCAAAAACCCTAAAACCTAAACGCTAAATCCTAAAAACACTAAAAATAAACCCTAAAACCTTAAACCCTAAAACCCTGAAAAAAAAGCTAAAATCCTAAACCCTAAACC